>LPNX011131899.1:0-24348 GCA_001517045.1 Pseudotsuga menziesii | reverse complement strand
AGAGTAGTTCCAGCTTCTATATTGTCCTAGTAAATCACACAAAGGTTCATACATGAAGAAATGATCTAGCTATTTAGCAATGCCAATTGAACCACATAGTCCATTGCACCAAGTCAGTGATAGAAACACCAGAGAAATGTCCAAAAAAATGGCATTTTAAAAATTAGAATGAAAATAATATGAAAGAGGATCAATAGCATGACCCAAACCCCAGAACTCCTCTGTTGACCAGGTAAAGTTCAAATCTCCATCCAAGATGAGATGAGGAAGACTGAGAAGACTTGAAATCAAAACTCTATCTCAAAAGGAAGCTCTTTGAGAGTAGGGACCATAGATGTTCAGTAAATGAACCTATGAGCCAAATACTTAAAACTTCCCTTTCAAAAGAATACCTCCACATGTTTTAAATTCCCTTAGATCACCCAAAATAGGGTTCCACCCCACCAAAGTGCCACTTGAATTACCAAAATCATCCAAGGCATTGAAAAACCACCCAGGTCTCAAATGGAGAAAGAAATTGCATGCATAAACTCCATAGGACATAGTTTCTTGGAGAGAAACTACCACCGAACATATAGAGTCTAAAAGTATTTTGAGAGCATCATGCTTCAAGGCCCCGCCTAGCCCATGACCATTAAAGGAAAAAAGTTTCATGTAATAACTTCAGAGAGGGCTGCACATTCTCTAAGTGAACAAGAAGAAGGAGAGGTATTTGTAGTATCATTCAACCCATGGGAGGAAAGAGGAGCAACCCTAGGGTTGAAAAAGTATTTCTACTAAATCAAAACTTTAAGGCCATGCATACCACCCTTAGCAGCTTTCTGAGGCTTATGCACTATCACAAAACTCATACTTACAAGAGGAAAGGGAAAAACATCAGAACAAGGAGTATCAACCAGAGGGAAAGTAGGGTTAGGAATACAAGTCTAATAGGAGGGTGTAGATAAAAGATCACCATCTAAATTCGGGGAGGCAGTAGGCTTACCAAGAAGAGGACGAGAAACAGAGGTCGGAGGATCATGCTTTAAGGACAAGGAGAGAGCACAATGTTGAGGCCAACTAGCGAAGTAGATGGTAACGACGGAGAGTATTCTAGGAAGAAGAGGGATGCTCCCTCCTCCCCTCACACACGAAATCCCGTAGAGCTGATGATGCTTGATTTTGTCATCATTTTTGGTTATTAAAATTCTCTTTCGACATTGCTATTTCCATTTTTGGCATACTTCTTGCCATTCAGACCATTAATTAAATCCAAGTATGAATGTATTTGAATATCACACAAGTCTTGGTTAATTTTCATTATCTTATGGTTTTATTAACAATCATGTGACATTTTTAGACATGCTTGATATAGAGACTTTGTTTGGCAGGCTATGGTTTTCAAACGGACATCCATTCAGAAGTGTGTTCATGCCAAAAATGCCCAGTTGCATTCAGATTGTCATATAGTTCTCTATTCATACCCATGGACTCTTTGGTTGGAATATTCTGGGGCACTAAAATAAGAAACAATGACACGGGTTCCGTTGGCCACATGTACCTCATGATGCATGACGCCTCATTCTAGAATATTTAGGCTCTTGCTTGCTCAGCTCGACACCACATCATCTTCCCATGTCAAAGGAGATCAATGCAACAACAGCTTGCCCAAAGAGAACCAATGCCCACAAAAGTAGCCTAGATGGCCTATGCATTGTCGTGAACCCTTTTGCAATTGTTTTTTTAGAATTTAATACTTCCTATTATTAAAGTGGTTGACCACTGAGATGGTCGACCTACTCCTCCATTGTAAAACTAAAAAAAGACGTCTAAGGATGAGAGTTAGCTAGCTAGTCATATGCATAGAGATTCTGTAAAACTTTGTTCCATTTTAATAAAATTCTATTTCAGTTGTGGATGTATGTTTTCGTCTTCTGTGATTAATTTATTGACTTAGACGCATCCCCTGATTGCTGAGAAGGGCCCCTAAACAACACGAGGTCTTCCATGTGTATAGTTCTGTTATTTTCTTTTGCAGATAAGTAGTTTTTAGTTTCAGTCTTTATACGTAATTCAATTTTCCTATAATTGATGTTGTTCTGTCTCCTGTAATGTATATTTTCTATGTTAATATAATTTAGGTTTTGTTGTTAATGTAGTTTGTTATAGGGGGTGTGACACCCCAACTACTAACTCAGTGGAAAGGTATCGGAAGATACACATAGGAAGTAGTTCTGCTTGGAAACCTAAAGAGACTCTTTCAAAAGATCTTACAGGAGGAGCCATCGAAGGTAAAGAAACCCTGGCAGGAAGTTCTAAAGACCCTATTCTTGAAGAAGTTCTAGAGGGTCAGTGATTGGAATCCCTCTACCCTCCACTAGTACCAAAACCTAATGATACAAGATTTTCACTAGTAGGGGATCTGAACTTTGTCAATTTTATCGATCCTAAGCAGGTGAATGCCCTCTTTGGTAGCTCAATAAATACAGTTGTTTCAGATATTGATACATCCACAGTAGGAACTACCTCCCCTGTAGAACCTAATAAAAACATGGTTGATCGGAGGAAGATATCCCCTGAAAAATAACGTTGGCACGCTTCATTATCACCTTGGAAGGAGGCTCCTAGGTACACTTACTTTAAAAATTGAATCTACATGGAGTGACTGGGACAAAATGAAGATCACGATGAGGTTAGAAATGACGAAGAAGAAGAAGGAGAAAATTGAACTGAGGTTACCTTTTGGTTTCCTATCCTAGGCACTACACATGATGTGAATATGAAAAAAATCCCTCCTTCCTAGACACTGCATAGGATGTGAATATGAAAAACATCCCTGCTGCCTCGTTACCTACTTTCTATGGGAAAAATAATAAAGAACTGGACACATTTCTGTTCGAGTTTGACATTCTTTATAGTAGCTATAACTATCTGCAAGATGCTCAAAAACTAAAACTTTTCCATGCTACACTAAAATATTATGCTTTAAGATGGTTCATTGGATTAGGAGAGTATAATATTAGAACTTGGGAAGATATGAAAACTGTATTCCTGCAAAAATATCAAAATTATTGCAAACCTAGAGACTCTCAAAATGACATTTTCAAGATACAACAACTCGAAGACGAGAGCTTAGAATATTATCTCGAAAGGTTCAATTATGTATTACACAAGTCTAAATATAATGAACTTTGAGAAGATGCAATACAGACACTCTTCCTTAAAGGGTTCTCAAAATACTTGGTAGAAACCCTTAATCTCATGGAATCTAGTGATATCTCTCACAAAACCTTTGCACAAATATGTGGGATGTATAGAAATTACTCCAGAAGTAGGGGAAAAGTTGGGAGGAATCTTCGGGAACCCTACAATAGAAATCCAAAAGGAAATACGCCTAGTTTTGGCGAATTCACAAGGATAGGATTAGAAAACCAATTTGAAAACTTCAAAACTGATATCTTAGGAGCAATGGGTTCTCAAATATATGCTTTACAAGCTAAAAAGAGTTAGAGGAAGAGTGTGCAACAATGCACATTTTCTGTCCAAGATGCAGGACTAAGAATTCCCAACGGGAATGCCCATTAAAAATATTTCTGGATGTCATATTTGTAAGGAGGAGCATACAACAGAAAATTTCCCATCATTGCGTGGGTTACAAGCCATATATAAGAGTGAGGACATTGGTGAAATATCTAGGAGGCCTCCTTGGAAATATAGAGACCAACAAATTTATTAGAATTTGTCACCACAACCCCCACCCTATTATCATCCCTACCAACAACCTCAACAATGGAACACTTCAAGTTGGCAGAACTGGCCACCCCAGTACCCTCCTCCTCCTCCTCATTTTACTTAGAATCAGTATTGGCCACATGGATGGAGGGGATAATCATATCCCAAGTCACCATTTGTTCCTGCACCTAATCATCCTTACCCTCAGCACCCACCTAATATTAAACAATTTTTTCTTGGGTTTGTGCCTCAAGTTCCCCTTATTCCACAACAACCTCATCATTTCCAGAATACAAATCCCCCACGACCTAAATTATTACCCGCACAATGGATACCTAACCCAAATAATAAGCCAAATCAATCTCTCAACAAAATTGAGTTGAAAACTTTTCCATCCTATGTTATTTCGACTGCACTTGTGCACGAGATCCAATTACGATCTAGAAGAGTTGTGAATGACAAACCCAAGTCATCAGTTGTCATTCGTGAGGAGGGTGAAGAAGAAGAAGACCCCAATGAATTCATGAATGACACTTTGCATGATGTGGATATTTAAAAAATTCCAGTGCATACCCATCCTCAACAAGAACCAACTCAGGAACAAAAGATCCCTCCATTTCTAAAATGACTAGCAATAGAAAAACCCAAGATTCGTCCCAAGTATGATATTTTAAATGAACTAAAACATATCTATGTCAAAATCCCTCTGTTATAGGCTATTAAGGATATACCAATTTACAGCAAGTTAATAAAGGAGATATGTATCAAACGCCCAGGTAAGAAACAAAATACCCCCTCACAATTCATGTTATAGGATAGATGTCTGAATGTGTGACAGACCAGTCTAGAATTGCCGAATATACAAATCTAGGGAGACTAGTAGTAACTGTTATTGTAAATAACATTTCCATATAAAATACACTTATCGATATAGGATTTTCTATTAATATGATGGCCACCACAATTTTAGAAGTTTTATAGTTGGGACAGTTTCTTCGACCTACCCCTTCAATCCTAGAACTAGCAGACTACAGCATGGTAAAACCTGCCGGACTGCTGGATGATATTATTGTATCAGTGGCTTCCTGGGAATACGTTGTTGAATTTATGGTTGTAGAATCAAAATATCCTTCTAAAGGGCATACTATTATCCTGGGAAGACCATGGCTAGTTGCTACCAATGCCTTTATAGGATGTAGGGATCGGGAAATGACCAATTCTAATGGGCTGTCTACACAGAGACTTGTTTTCTATCCCCCAGAACAACCACTAACTGAAAACTTGTGGTGGTTAAATTGTTCTTTTGGGGATGAAAATTTGTAATACCTTTCCTTTCCTACTGACTACTCCTAGGAACTTCAAGAGAAAACTACTAAGAATGTGTTAAATCAATTTGTTTCTTCAACAACTTGTATAGATTTCCCTTGGTCTTTTGCTCAATTCGATCAAATTTTTGGAGATGAGTTTCAAGAAAAGTTGTCCCTCTCAACATTTATGGATACACCATGTTTATTTGCAGTTGAAGAGCATATAGGGTCTTATACCATATCTTGTGAAGTCGGCCCTAGAAAATTTATACACATAAAAACAGAGTTAAGTGAAATCTAATAAGAATAGTTGCTCAAGGTCCTTAGAATTCAAGCTGGAGAATTGCATGGGAGTACAATGATATGAAGGGTATACTCCCTAATACTTGTATTCACCATATTTACATGGATGCAAGTATACCACTTGTAAGGTAGCCTCAGAGGAGGATGAATCCTGGTTTGAAGGACATAGTTAAGGAGGAGTTACAAAAACTTCTCAATGTTGGTTTCATTACCTAATCTCTGAGAGGAAATGGGTGTCTCCACTAGTGGTGTTCCCAAGGAATGTCATGGGGAAATGGAATATTTATGTTGACTTCCGAGAGATAAATAAGGCTACTCTTAAAGACTATTTTACTTTTCCCTTTATCGACCAAGTGCTAGATACCCTGTCCAGCAAAAAATACTTTTCTTTTATTGACGGGTATAGCCGATACAATAAGATCTTGATAACACCTGAGAATCAGGATAAGAATACTTTTACTTGCCCCTAGGGGACATATTCCTATAGAGTTTTGCCATTTGTCCTAGGTAATGCACCTGCCACTTTTCAGCGTGCAGTCTTGGGATTTTTTCCTGATCTTATACATGACTGCATAGAAGTGTACATGGATGATTTTACAACTTATGGTAATGCATTTCAGGAGGCTCTTGATAATATTGAAAAGGTCCTGATCCCATGTCAAGAGACAAACCTAGCCTTTAGCCACGAAAAATGTAAAATGTTATTAGCTGAGGGTATAGTCTTGGGGCATCATGTATCTTCACAAGGGATTAAGGTATACCCTGCAAAAATAGAAGTAATTGTTGATCTCCCCTCTCCAAAAAATAAAAAGGAAGTAAGGATCTTTCTAGGCCATGCAAACTACTACCGACGTTTTATTGAAAATTTTACTAAAATAGATGCACCAATTTTTAAGTTGGTTGTGAAAGATGTAGAATCCCAATGGACTAAATCCTATCAAAGTGCTTTTGAGGTCTTAAAGGATAAGTAATCAGTGGAACCAATACTTAGGGGTCCTGATTGGTCCCCCTTCCTTTTCATATATCCACTGATGCTTCTGACATGGCCATAGGAGGAGTCCTAGGTCAAAAGGAAGATGAAGCATCTTATGCAATCTAATTTGTTAGCAAGAATTTGACTCCTACTGAATTGAATTACACTTTTATTGAAAAAAGAGTTTTTGGAAGTAGTCTATGCTATTAACAAATTTCTCCATTACATTACAGGATATGATGTTTTTGTGCATACGGACCACTCTTCCATTATATTCTTAATGAATAAACCAATTACCAATGGTAGGGTAACCCGATGGCTTCTTCTATTACAAGAGTTTAACATCATCTTTGTTGATTGACCTGGTAGAGAGAATTTGGTAGCAGAATTCCTCTCATATTCAACATGATGATGGTGCTAAACCTGTTGATGATACTTTTCTTGATGAACATATGTTTGCTTTGTCTGTTCGAACTTGTTGGTTTGCAGACAGTGCTAATTATTTATTAGCAACTAGGAAGTTACAAAATCACTTACACCCACACGAGAAAATTTCAGTTATAGTCCAGAGTTCTAACCACTCCTGGGTTGACAATGACCTCTTTTGTATTGGCCCAGATCTTATTATCAGACGATGTGTATGGGAGGATCAGATGATACAAATCCTCCATGCATGACATGATGGGCCATGTGGTGGGCACTTTTCTGACAAGTGGAAATCATACAAAGTGTGGCATTCTAGATATTACTGGCCAAGAATTTTCATCGATGCTTCCAAGTATGTTAAAGGATGTGATAGTTTCCAAAGAATAGGTAGACCTACTTCAGCTAATGAGATTCCCTTACATCCTTAGGTCATGATAGAGCCTTTTGATAAATGGGCTCTTGATTTTGTAGGACCAATCTATCTCAGGTCTTGCAAAAAGAAGTATATCCTGGTTTGCATGGATTATGTCACCAAACGGGTAGAAGCTAAATCTTTGTTTCAATCCATAGATAAATATGTGGTAGAATTTATATATGAAGAGATATTTACTCGATTTGGTGTGCCTAGGGAAATTGTCACTTACCAGGGTTCTCAATTCACCTCGAAATTGATGGAATAACTTACCACAAAGAATGGAATCTACATTGCAATTTCTTTCCCTACCACACACAGGCTAATGGTCAGATAGAATCAACCAACAAGGTATTAGAAGTTATCTTAACCAAAACCATTCAACTACATCATAAGGACTGGGTAGATAGACTCCCATATACCTTGTGGGCCTATAGAATAACATGGAGAAACACTACTGGACATACACCCTATGAGCTGGTATATGGGAAACAAGTCCTTTTACCTATTGAAATCTAGGTTGAGACTTTTTGTATGGCTATACAGTTAGGCATGGATTTGGAAGAGGCACAGAAACAACAGGTTTTACAGATTAATGAGTTAGATGGGATTAGATAAGATGCACTACAAAGAACAATGTTAATACAAAATCAACGGAAAAAATGGCAAGATAAATCTATTTGACTGAAGGTATACAAATTTCAAAGCAAAATTAACTACCCATTGGATCGGTCAAGATGAAGTAGTTACAACTTTTGATAATGGGTCAATAGAAATTAAAACAATTGATGATTCGCAAACTTCCTTTGTCGTAAATGGACATAGACTTAGACTTTATCGAAAACCAATGTCTAAATAGGATTTTGTACAGAATTTCTTACAACAGAAGGAGATGGAGTTGGTTGAAGAAGAAGCCATTCCTCCTCCTCTTGATTCTTAGATTATTTTGGGTTGTCTTCAATTGTATACATGTAAATACATATTTGTTTATTGAAATAAATAAGAGTCATTTCTAACAAGATGACTACATTTATACAGGGAATTTATTCTTATGATCAGCTTATCAAAGTTCGAATGAAGAGGAGGTGCGTTCAAAATATTGGAGATCTCGACGTTTTGACCCCTACTCTGGGATCATCATCATGAGACAAATAGAAGAAAAAACAGGAAGACTCTTTTTCTTTTCCTAATTTTGATAAATTTCATATGACTTTTATTTGTACATATGTTTTTGTTGGAAATAAATCTGAATCATATAACAATTGGTTTTGCAGTTTGATTACAAGAACCTTATCTCTACAATCCGCTCATGAAATATTGTCTGAAAAGGGAAGTGTGCTAAAAATCATAATTCATCCTAACTCCTTCTCTTTTATTGAAAACTGAAATTTATAATGAAAAGTTAAAGTGTTATTTAGATAATTTCTAACCACTTTCTTTTATGATTATTTATGCTTTTATATTTGGTATTTGATCGAGACATGCAAATTTTTTATTTATCATTAGAACATTTGCTTAAGACCTACTCTAATCATCATGTTCTTAAAATTTTATCTTACACCTATGGACTATAGTTCATCTTAGACTCATTATCAAAACTTGTCTCTTAAGAATTCATTAAAAAGGTAGCCCAAGGCTGAGTGATATTTCTACTTATGGGGAACATTACTGATGTTTTATGAAGAAGATAAACTGAGAAGTCAAGGAACATTTTTAAGTTATTCTCTTTTGACATGATCTATAATTCAGGATATTATAAAAAGTTACGTATAAGGTTTGCTCTAAAAATATGAATTATGTGTTTAGCAGGATTAACACGCTCTAGTACCAACCAGCTTCCACATACTAAAATCATTATACAAAGTAAACCCGTCGATGTAATTAACAAGCCTGCTGGTAGCAGGTCCATGCTAAGTAAAATCTCAAACAAGGAAGCTCGGTAAATGCAAGTAAACCCACTGGGATACTGAACAGGCTTGCTGGAAATGCGACTATGCTTTCCTGGTACCAAGATAAACCCGTCGGGGTACTGAACAGGCCTACTGGAAGCAGGGAAATATCGGATAAAAGAGATATGGTTAATGCATCACTATGCACATTTCTCATCTAAAAAAAAACTTGAGTATACAAATACATGTTTAGGCCAATTATTTATACTGTCATTAGAGAATGGTTGTAAATTGGACTTGGATCCTCTCATCTAATTCAAACAATACCTGGGATATTATTATCCTAGAAATGGGACCCATAACTATAGAAATCTCACAAACTCTAGGGTGAAATTTATCTATATTCTTTGGATGACAAGAGATTCTTAAAATAAGTTATGGATGACTAGTTTTCGTATGGCATTTTTGCATCAGTTGTACTATAATTATCCACATGATCTTCCTAAGCACTATTAATTTTTTAATGAATGTACATATCTGAGTCATCTCCATTTATTAGTTAGTATTTCTTTTTCTTACATAAATAATAACAACATTTTAGAACTATTGGATAAACTATTCATTGAAAATATTTGAGCATTAATCAGTTTTATTTTATGGCTTGAGGAAACGCCATATTTTTGGTTTGGGGGAAATTCAGAACTGTCTTTACCTTCTGAGTATTTATAAAGAAATTCATTTATCTTTGGCAAAATGATAGGTGTTTTCAGGATAATGAAAATAGCAGAAGATTGTTCCAATCCATGATAAATAAAGAAGAGAGTGACAAAGTTTAGAAAAAGTAGTCTTACATCATGCTATTGTGTGTTGACAATCCCAAAAAAATTCTCTGCATCGCCAGCAACAGTCAAATCCAGCAAAGCGCATTTTGTACAACAGGTCCGAATAAAGTGACAAATGAGGCAATTGAACGGTGATCTGAATGAATTGTTGAATGGTGATCCGATTGAAATCATAGCGTATAACAACATGATTTCGTATGCCAAGGTATACAATTTTGAATTATGCTAACCAAATCCAATTGACTCACCATACCAGGGATCAATAAAATGTCATCTATGCACTCTCTCTCATTCCTTTGTTCACTTCGACCTCATCAAATAATATAATTGACCGTGCATTATTTTGATTTTCAAACTCTATCTTTTTGGGTATCGGTGGAGAGACTGAGGTTTTAGGGTTTTAACTATTCATTAAGTTATATGCATGAGATATATCATTATATAAAAATTCATCATGATCTTTTATGGCACTTACGCTTATAATCTCATATGAAAATTACATTCAATCTGTCCAAAGTTTACTTTGGACATGGTTGAATATATCATAACCATGTGAATTCGACAACGCATGCATTTTTATGATGGCACACGATTCAATATCTTTGCATGATTGTGTGATCGTTTGATTGTGATAAATATTTTCCCACGATCATTCAACGATTGGAATGGATTACATTTTAAACCGCGCCTACGTGAATTTTTCTCCATTCTATTTTCTCTCAATATTTCATGAGTCTATCAAGCCGCATCTCTTGCAATCTCTTGCATCTCCTGTATTCATTTGCATCCCTCAACCTCCTCTTAACAATGTTGATCTTCTATGAGCCTGGAAGCTACCAGGATTTAATCCGTATACCGGAATTCAAAAGATGTAGTGAAGTGTTTCTTCATGGATGCTAAGATCCGTTCCCCCATCTTCTCTAGGACCATGATGACTAGATCTCACTACTATTTTCCAGAGGATTCAATGGAAAAACAACTAAGGTTTTCCACCTTACCTTTCCTGTGAATTAGGAGTCTATTTCATTGGCCACAAAACTGCCCAGGGAAGGTTCCCGTTGGCACAAGCATATTTTTCTCACATGGATGAATCATGAATTCTCTCTCAATGTCGAATATCAACATGTTGCGGGAACAAAAGGATTTTACAAAGAATGGATTGACCAATAATATCTCCACCCCTTGACTATCATCATTCGATTGATCACCTGTGAGGGTAAGTACACCATTTTCAAAGCTTTTCACTTTAGATTATTGGCACATTTTATTAATAACTAGGCCCTAAATTTTTCATTTTACTTTTTAAAGAGTCTAGAAAAAATATCAATCTAGGTTAGTAAAAATACCATTAACCCCTCTTGCAACCTATATCACCATTGTCTTACTAAAATATTGATTAATCATCATTTGAAGGAAAAGGGGCAAACTTGGGATAGCTTTGTGTTTGAATTACTGAACCACCATTTTCTGAAAAATCCCCTTACTAAATCCCCTACCTCTTGAAAGTGTCAGTGATACAAAACTCGTGCCAGTGAACCTACTAAAACCCCATCCCAAGAAAAAATAAATTTTAAGTCAGGACGATTTGATGAGGGTACCTCAGAAGAAGTACACCTTGTCCATTCATCTGCCTCTCCGAAGTCTATGCACAAGGACATGACCATGAAACCCTCAGTCTATCCACTGATACCCACTAAGTCAAGGAAGGCCAAACATGATCAGTTTGTCAACCAGACCGTTGTCTAGTCTTTCGACCAGACCCTCATCCAGTCTATCGATCAGTCTGACATTCAACCAATCATCCGTAATGACCATACTGATCAAATTGTCCTTGAAACGACCCTTCTTGCTCTAGCCAATTTCTCTTCCTGGTTTCTTGAAGATCCTACTTTGGAATTTGCCCATCCACAGATTAAAGGTAAGGCCCCCGAGGAACACACTACATTTACTGATTCTGAACCATTTCTAAAGGAATCAAGCCCTAAAAAATATCCTAGATCTTTACTAGAACTATCTACCCCACTCCATCAAACTGTGGACAGATTCACTCAAGAATTAGAAAAGTTAAGGAGTCAGAATGATAAGTATGTTGAATTAATATATGAGCTTAGTGAAGAGAACAAAGAATTACGCTCATAAGTGAAGAGCATTGAAGAATTGAACAATGACAAAAAAAAATTCCAACCTTTATCTTCAGTTGAAGCATGATGGCTTGAAGGACCAACTCAAGATGATTACGGACAAATATACTTCCTCTTCTAAGTCGAAGGAAGTTGCTACCGCAACTCATCCTTCTCTGTGAATTCCTCTCTATTTTTCTTAGTGGGACCTGGCATATCTCCGGTTTGGGGGAATGTTGATGCTCGATTTTGTAATCATTTTTGGTTATTAAACTGCTCTGTCGGCATTAATTTTTCCATTTTTTGCATATTTCTTTCCATTTAGACCATCAATTAAATTGAGGTATGAATGTATTTGAATATCACACAAGTTTTGGTTAAATGTCATTATTTTATGGTTTTATTAACAATCATGTGACATTTTTAGACGTGCTTGGTATATAGACTTTGTTTTCCAGGCTATGGTTTTCAAACGGACCTTCATTCAGATGTGGGTTCATGCCGAAAATACCCAGTTGCATTTAGGTCGTCATATAGTCCTCATTTCATACCCACGGACTCTTTGGTTGGAATATTGTGGGGTACTAAAAGAAAAAACGATGAAATGGGTTTCGTTGGCCACGCATCCCTCATGATGCGTAACCCCTCATTCTAGAAGATTCGGGATCCTGCTCACTCAGCTCGAGACCACATCATATTCCCACATCAAAGGAGATCAATGCACCAGCAGCTCGCGCGAAGAGAACCAATGTCCACGGAAGTAGGAATATGGCCTATGTGCTGTCGTGAACCATTTTGCAGTCATTTTTTTAGTAGTTAAGAATGCCTATTATTAGAGCGGTCGACCCACTCCTCCATTGTAAAAATATAAAAATACGTCTCAGGACGAGAGTTAGATAGCTAGTCATACGCATAGAGATTCTGTAAAACTCTGTTCCAGTTTAATAAAATACTATTTCAGCTGTGGATGTATTTTTTTGTATTTTTTGATTGATTGATTGACTTAGATGCATCCCCTAATTGCTAAGAATGGACCCTCAATAGCCATAGGTCTTCCATGTGTATATTTATGTTATTTTCTTCTACATATAAGTAGTTTTTATTTTCAGTCTTTATAAGTAATCGGATTTTCTTGTAATTGATGTTGTTTTGTCTCCTGTAATGTATATTTTCTGTGTTAATATAATTTATGTTTTGCTGTTAATGTAGTTTATATTTTTAGAATTGAAAGTGATCGGTCGTGTATAGCTCCTTCCATCCTTTCTCTAAGTTTGGTTTTGAGTTTTACATTTGCAATTGGCTAGAGCTGAATTATTTTAATGTTTCAGGCTTAGCTCATAGTTAGGTTCAACTCTGTTAATTCTTATATAGCTATATATTAACTTCAAGTTTATATTTTAGTTTGTTTTATTATATGATAGGAAATGATTTTTCTCCTTAGATGTAGATTATCATAGTTACTCTTCTCTTATTTCAATTGTTAAATAGCCCAATTACTGTCTTTTCTACACTATAGCCTCATATGCATAAACCAGCTAGTGTCAGGATCATTTAGGTTTCATATTTCGTAATTTACATTATTTTTCACCATATGTACTGTCTTTCTATACTGCCATTAGGACTGTCATTCAAACTTTAATATTTCCTACTTTGTTTTATGCTTGTTTAAATTTTAGTTTTTTTTCAACTTTTCAAATTATATTATTTTCTATAATCAAGCAGTAGTCATATATAATTAGGACCTTATTTTGAACAACATAAAGTATCCATTAAGCTCCTTAACTATTCTTATCTTTCATTTCTTTTTTCCTTAGTTTTCTTTCCGAGTTGTGTTTCTTTTATCTTCGATTTCTTAGTTGATTATTGCTTTAGAACTTGTCAATTGCATTCCTATTTTAATTTACTTCATTCTTATTTGGATTGATTTTAGATTAAACTTGTTAATTTAATTCTCTAAAAAGTTCATTAGTTCTTTCAGGTTTAATTATCATTTCTAGTTCAACAAAGAATCTGTTCTCCTCATTCTATAGTTGATGAAGATGTTTGTAGGATAGGATTTGATTCAAAAATAAGATATCTTTATTAAGTTTTCTACTTGCTTCTAGATTATATTTATTTCGTTAAATTTGTTTCATGCTTTACCTTTATAGGATAGCATACCTCCAACTTCAAGGAAATCATTAGAATAGTTTTTTTTCTTGATTGATAGATCAGTTGTCAATAACATCTCTTTTCAACTAGAGAAAAAATCACAATGCTTACCATCACTTTTAATTGGACACTACTTAGATTACACCTCTTTGTAGAAGTTAAACTAGATTTACTTCTATTCAGTTTGCTTGTTACTTTTGAAAGTCATTTCGATATACCTTCTCCAGTTCCGGTCACATTTGAATCATATCCTCAGAATCCTTAAGGGGAATGGAATTAGATAATTTAGTTTAATTTCGAGTATTTGTTAAATGAACATATAGTTTAACTATTAAGTTTCTTAGGTATATCAAGTAATTGCAATATTGCCTCATATAATATAATATTTTGTTTTCATAGAGTTAGTTACAAGCTGAATCATTTCATTTGTCCTGAACTTGTTCATAGACTCCAATTCCTAGATTAGAAGCTGAATAATTAATTACTAGGTTTCACTATAAAGAGTAGTGTACTTGCGATCAAGTCTTTTTTCTTAGAATAGTATTGTTTATGTATTTTTTCAGTTATTTTTCATAGAGTAGAGTAGTATAGATTGATACTACTCTGATCTATTGGTTTTGTTCAAGTCTAATTAGCTTAGTAGTTGGATTTCTGAGTTTTGACTCAGTTTTTCATTTTGAAAGATCTTTCAATCTTTTCTTTATTAATGTATTTCTACGACATCCTAGGTACCCTTCTACCTTAGCATATATTTTGTGTAAAATCCAAGTTTACAAACCCTAGGCAATAAATTAAAGATTTGGTGAATTCATTAAGAAAATAAAACACCCAACATTTTGGCGTCGTTGTGAGGGAGTTGTTCTGTAAGGTAGAATAGGTGGAATTTCCCTATGAAGTTTAGTAATAGGCTAGTGGTGGGGGAGAGGTAATACAATAGGTAAGAACCTGCACATTTGTTATAACAGGCGCCTCCAAATCCAACAGTAATAATAGTATTGTAGGTTTTCATTTATTTCAATTTTTCATGAACAAACCTAGAGATTTGAAAGGTAGATACATTAGAACTAGTTCTCAAAAATCTCTCAAAATTCCTACTAACCTTTATGGTGGGCGTGACACTGCGACTACTAACTCAGCAGAAAGGTATCAGAAGATACATACAGGATGTAGTTCTACTGGGAAACCTAACGAGACTATTTCGGGAGATCTTACAGGAGGAGCCATATAAGGTAAAGAAACCATAGCATGAAGTTCTAAAGACCCTATTCTTGAAGAAGTTCCAGAGGACTAGCTATTGGAAGCCCTCAACCCTCCAGTAGTACCTAATGATACAACGTTTTCACTAGTAGGGGATCCAAACTTCGTCAATTTTATCGATCCTAAGAAGGTGAACGCCCTCTTTAGTAGCTCAATAAATATAGTTGTTTCACAGATTGAGACATCCTAGGTACCATTCTACCTTAGCATATATTTTGTGTCAACTCCAAGTTTACAAACCCTCGTCGATAAATCAAATATTTGGTGAATTCATTAAGACAATAAAACACCCAACAAGAGCAGGTCAGGGTCTCCAATGCCACACCCCCATCCTGAAGTCCCCCACTAATGGAGAAAATACCTATGGAGAGGCCACCTCACCAGAACTCAATGAAGAGTCTCTGTCAACACCCTCGAGAATTGACAAAGACCCCAGAATCTCGACAACATCTAAAAATTTTAAAAGAAGAGGAACATTCGAAGAGAACTTACTAACAAAATCAAGTGTCGAGGCCTTGCCAAGTGGCAGAGGAAAGGTGATATATTTGGTTGGTTGAACCAACACACCATTAACATGAACACCAAGGCTAGCACTAGTGGAAACAACCCTTGAGGCACATACAACCTTGGAATGACCCATCTCTCGGCAAAATTGACAATGAAATGCCACCTTCCAATAATCTAGTTTTTGAATAAAAGCACCTTCATCCCAGATAATATCCAGCTCTGCTAGGAGCCCCTCCGAGATGTCGATGTCAACAAGCATGCAGAGAGTATCTCATTCACAACAAAGAAGGCGCTCATGCTCCATTGATATAAATATACCAATCGAATTGGCTGTTTTCATGAACCCCTGTAAGTTCAAACACTGAATAGGAAAGTTAGCAAACAATACTCATGTATGACTATGAGCTAGCCGCTGAGTATGAGGGTCAAAACCCACATGCCAACGCCCTAAGACCAGAGACCCTTGACCCAAAATCTAGTACTGTGACTCAATAATTTCTCTATCTTTGATCGAAAGGAACTGAAACAAGACCCACCCATTAACCAACGTTAAGACTTTCAGAACCGTTTTCAATAATGGCTTCCGAAACTCCCTAATCAAAGACAAAATAGCCACCCTGGAAATTTTGATGTACTCGAAGCAACCGATAAGCTCCCGTTTCCAAAGAGCCGAAACCATGTTGATAGTTATATCATGACCCAAAACAAAAAATTTTATCCCTTGCTTAACCTTCTCAAATACCAACTTTGCAGGTTTGGAGAGGACATATTTCAACCCACGAGTGACAAGGATGGAGTGGCCACCTTCCACATGTGTAGATGGACATCTACATGTTGGCAGGGAGGACCCTCTCCCACCAAGCAAATCTGATAGAGAAGCTTCAACCCCAACAAGGTTAATGATAGACGGCGACAGAGACCACCTAGAGAAATTAACCCTCACCCTAGGGTTAGCCTGAAAACCAAGTGACTGCACCAGAGATGGCACCATCCACAAAAAACAATGAGAAAAAATCACCAAAAAACCCTGGAAAACCCACTCACAGAAGACTAACACCAGCATAGTGTACATTCTAACCAAAATCCTCAGACAAACACCACAAGAGACAAAAGAAAACAAAGAAACTACCCACTTTTTGAACAGGTTTGTACTAGGTATGTAGAGACTACATACTTGACTCTTGTAAGAATAATAATAATAAAAGAACCTCGAGAACATGAAAAATGCGCCACTAAACCCGAAACAGGAATAGATAGTGGACTAGCGCGTCGACAAATAAAAAACCCACAAAAGAAACAATGACAAACCATAAAATATGACACCCACCATCATTGAATCCAGTAAAATAACGAGAATCAAAGCTTGAAAATGATGAGGTCGCCACCCTCTAAACTTGACTACAGAAGAAAAAAAATCCAAAGCATGCGCTTACCACAAGGGCAGAGTGGAGAAAACTACACCTCGGATTGGTCGCCATAGAGCTGGAAAACCAATCGCAGAAACTAGGAACAAACACAGACATAAGGGTTTCCTACGCTCCATTCGAACACCCCTCGACCTCTCACATCTTCACTATAATCCTATTCACTCCATAACTGGTAATTTGCACTTACTTCTTCAGATCTCAACTAAATAAATTATTATTTAGGTTTGTGTTGGGAAGGTTAACTTGTGTGCCTAACCAAATTGAATGCACTGATTTTAGGACTAGTTTTATTTCTATGTTATATATATATATAAATATAAATTAATTACTATTTTATTTTTTAAATGATATCACGAATGATTATAATGCGCCCACAATTTTTTAAGTGATTGATATTTTTCAATCATGTCAAATTCATTTGCACTTATACAAACAAATTATTATATATATAAATGCTTCAGGTAAAATGGTTGTAAATGTGATTATTGTTAAAATTTATACTTCATAGGTTTAAAATTTATTTTTATATCATTAAAAAATTAAAAATATTTATTAAATTTAAGAAAACAATTATAATTTAAAACTAAAATCATTCATAACCTTAAAGCGTTGAACCTCCCTAGGCACATTAATCAAGTGTTTCCATTTAGATCTCTTGATCTGAGCTTCCTAACAAAAACTTAAAATAAATTATCATTTAGGTTTGTGTTTGGAAGATTCCCTAGTGTAGCAGATTTAATATTTTTGATATCTTAACTAAGGTTGATTGGTGTGCCTTAGCTTATTCAATGCATTGAGTTTATGGATGTTTATATATATATATATTGTGGTGATGGGATGTCAAGTGAGACCTTTATATATCAATATATAGCTACCCGAGGATTTGACTCAATACTTTATACTCACAATTTACAACATTCAACTATTTAAACTAACCGACAGAACTTTATATATATATATTAAATTTAATATATAATTTTATTTTTTAAACGATATAAAAAATTATTAAAATAAACACACAATCTTTTAAGACCAAAAAAAACATAAAAGACTACTCAAATAAAAAAATACTAAACACTTCTACGTTTAAGTAGATGGTCGGTTGAGTCCAACAATTCTATATATAATATATCTTAAAAAAACAATTAGTAACTAAAATCATTATTAAAAATTATAATCAAATTAAAGTTGAGATTGGCAAATGTAATGAACGAGACCTAGCCCTATGCACTTTTTGAAGTCGTTCCATCAAATTATTTAAGGACACATCTTTTTAGCACTAGGAAGCGTTGTGAGATTATCATATGAATTCTCTAACATAATTTCAAAGTGGTAACAGGTTGCAACTAACATCAAGAAATGTCATCTAAAAGGATGTCATCCTCCAAACCATATAAATGTAAGAACCATGTTTTAACCCAATCGGAAAGCTATATTGCGAGGAACATTCAAGGGTTCCTAAAAATTCAAAGGAGGTGGGAACAATCCCTTAAATTCACTTGGAAAGTGGAAATAATCCCTTAAATTTCCTTAAGTGACTAATGTAGTCCTTAAGGCATATATAAAGTCCTTGAAATGTTAGAACATTTCAAGGGTTTTAAAGGTAGGACAAGTTTATGTGGAACGTAGGCTTTTACAAAGATGGTTACTCAAGGAATCCTTAATATGACCACATGTCAGGTAGGAGTACTTCTCTTCAACTCATACTTCTATTTTGAATGAAGAAGAACACAAGTTGTGCGATTTAAAATTGGTTTCATAAACCATCAATTCTCATGATAAATGTGAAGATGGTTACTCAAGGAATCCTTAATATGACCACATGTCACGTAGGAGTACTTCTCTTCAACTCATACTTCTATTTTGAATGAAGAAGAACACAAGTTGTGAGATCTAAAATTGGTTTCATTAACCATCGATTCTCATGATAAATGTGATGCGTAGGCCTTTTTATCTTTTAGAGAAGCAATCAAATTAGCTTGATACAAATCATTGCTCAATTAAACTTCATAAAACTCAGAGAAGGTACACATGGAATGTGCTTACCTGTTGCATAAGGAACACTAAAAGAGTGGTCACTTGCTTATAAAGGTTGAAGTTGTCCAAGAACAAACTTAGTGGAAATATGGACATAGGGTTTTTACATTCTATTGAAGTTTTCTCTTAACATTAAAATAACTTCTCCAAAAATGTGCTCTCACATTCCTATTTCCAATCATGTTTATTTATTTGTAAAATACAATCCCACATATTAAGAAGAAAACTATTATTTAAAAAAACATAAATATAATAAATTGCAAAGCATGTTGTACAAAATGGAGTGGTCCAACCTTACCTTTGGTCGAGAACTTAAGAGGTTATTCCGAGGTCTATGCTATTCTTATTTCCCAATCCCAAAACATAATTAATAATAATAATAATAATTTTTTTTTTAATGTTTATATTTTTTAATTATGTAAAATACACTTGTATTTATATAAACAAATTATTATTTAATCATATATATATAATTATATTAGTTTCCAAATACAAACTTAAAAGAAATATTATTGCATATAAAACCCTTCTGTATGAAATAATACATTTTGAAAATAACAAAATAAAAAAAAATCTTAATCTTGTAACATACCAAAACTAAAAACATAAATATTTATTTAATTATGTTTATTTTGAAATAAACATAAATATTTATTTATTTCAACAAAGCATTATGTTAAATTTTATTGTAAGATTTATGACCAAATTGGTCAAGGATGACTATAATTGAAGAATTGTTTATTTTATTAATTAATAAGAGGAGACACTTATTCACAGGAGACTGTTAAATGAGTGTTCAGTGCCGCTAGGAGGAAGGAGCAGTTGTAAAAGGTGGTTATGTTTCCTTAGAGGGAGAACTGAGCTCTGTGGCTCATTAAATTACAAATTGACCCTAAGACCTAGGAAATCTTATATAAATGATCAAATTGAGCAGGAGGCTCACCACTCATTCTGATTTTTGGAGAGAATGACTTTGTGATTGCTGCAAACTGAAAAGTGAGGCACATAGAATTTGATGAGGGGATAGCTAAAGTGAATTGTTGAGTTAACGCTGCCGTGTAGCAGAGATCTTCGTTCTAGTGGTGTAGAGAGAAAGCTCAGGGGTCCTAAGAAAGTGATTTGGATGCTTCAGGAAAGGTTGGGTGGAACAGTCTCCCTTGGGTATTGCTTCCATTCCCGTTCACACTTTCACGTTCACGTTCCAACTCTAATCTGTTTATGTTGTTATTTATTTTTGAACTGTAAATTGTTTAGAATGAAGTTATAGTCTATAAAATTAGTATTGTGAAAAGGCTGATTGATTTATAATGGAAAAGAAATTATCCCCTGTATTTTTTCTTTTACCGAGGTGATGTATTCTAGTACATGAAGATATAGATTTAGGTATTATTGAGTAGTACCAGAATAATCAAATGAGAATGAATTTCGTTCGTTTCATGAGTATTTAGGTAACTGTTACAAATTACTGTAACTCAAAAATATAATGTTTAGTTCAAACAGAGGCTTAGTTCTGAATTTATATTCTTCTTCAAAAACAACAGTCTACCTATTACCATTTTTTATATTTTGACAATTTAATAGTATTTTGGTCAAACCCAATTTATTTCCATTGTTTTGTTTTGAAGACAATCTAGTTATCTTAATTTGAGAATCAAGTAAAATAACCAGAGTGTTATTACAATCA
Source organism: Pseudotsuga menziesii (assembly GCA_001517045.1). Lineage (NCBI taxonomy): Eukaryota > Viridiplantae > Streptophyta > Pinopsida > Pinales > Pinaceae > Pseudotsuga > Pseudotsuga menziesii. The sequence goes on along the minus strand of LPNX011131899.1, from coordinate 3,302 downwards.
TAAAAATACTAAGATAAACTATTAATAAAATACCAGGTCAATATCATCGACGATCTTAGCTCGCGTCCCAGGCTTCCGATTTTCAGGCATTATCTCTGTAATAAGTATGTACAGATTAAATGCTTAACCTAGTCATTGGGACTTCACTTAGTGAACATCTCACATAGCACATGCGATCGTGGGATATTAAAGAATACCCTTAATTTCCAGAGATATTAGCCCAAACCCCTTTTTTTGAAACCCCCTCCCAATACTTAAAACCTCCTCCCCACCCCTTTTTATACCTCAATTCTTATAAACCATCCTACCCACCCCCACCTTAAACCCCTCATCCCCCCAATACCTGCAATATATTCATTCAATTTTTAATAATTTTAAAACCCACAATATGAACTGATGTGATAGGATATTGGTCAACAAGTGAAGGCCCCGTGAACCTAGTCTAAAAATCTCAAATGGATTCTGGATTTAATATTGTAAGTAAAAACTAAGTAGACAAAGAAAGACTCTATAAGTATTAAAACTAAACACATTAAACCCTAGATTTGTACAACCAAGTTTGTAGATCAAAATCTAGGCTTAAGGTTTAACCCTTTAAAGGCTATAATAATATAATTACAAATACAAGACAAAAAAATTAGAGGATCAAATCATATAAACTTGGTATATATTAAACGTTTATATCTCACGGCCTCAGTGTTTGGTAAAAGAAGGATGGTGGGACTTTAATAATAATAGACTATAGACTACTTTCTTTAATTCAATCTGAAGGTAAAGGGCTCTAGACTAAACTTTTAAAGATATATCAAATTAAAAGAAAATGAAATGCTAAACAATGAATCTTTTGTCAGATCTTCAAGACCGTGTAGTTAATAGAAAGATATTACTTTACCACTCATAGCCAAGCAAAGAACCAAAGTTATTTTTAAAATTTTACCTCGACATAGTTAACTAAAAACGAAAGTTATAAGCAAAGAGTTATCAAACAACATTTTCTTTTTGCACGGTAATGGCCTTGCTTATTTTTTTCATAAGTAAATATTAAAAAGAAGGGTCGCGACCACGTTTTATTTGGGGCATTTTTTCCCAAACCCTCTTTGGTATCACTCGAACAAGTAATCATCACCTTAAATGACTTCTTTAGATACCCAGTTAATGCTCTAAGGTTCTAGAACGAAAACGTTAAGTCAAGTATAAATATAAAAAAAAACCTCACTCGTAAAACTTGTTTGAGATCTCTATCTTTTACAAAAAGAAAGCCATTCAATTTAAGATTCAAATTGAACAACTAAATCATTCTATTCCAAATGATAATCACTTAATCAATTTATTGAATGCATATTAACTATAAGGGAGTAAAATGAACAGAGTTTCTACATCTAGATAACCTTGCGGGTATTTTTATTAAATTAAAAACCATTTTCAGAACCCTTAATCTTATGGCTAGTGTAAAGGCTTCGGGTCTTAAACCTTTTAAATGCGACCTTACTTTTTTTTCTTCAGAGCTCGCAACTATTTTCTAACTAATAGATTACCTTATGATCTTCTCATAGAAGTGTGTTATAATGCTTTAGACAAACAAAACCCAGAGGTTGCGTAACCAACCCAATACTATTTGATTAACGTTTTATGCATCTATTCATCAACATTATTTTAGAAAAATATTTCCAAGCTCAACGAAAAAGACCCAAAGTCTTCCTTTATGCAAGCATGTTACTGTTAAACCCTCTCGAGTCAACTGTAAACCAACGATTACATATAAAATTCGTTTCAAGCATAAATCTTGCATTATAGTATTCGAAACAAAAACTAGAAAGCGAAGTAAACGAAGTATCAACCTCCGTAAGTTTTTGATGTATATAAATATTTAAAAAAAAAAAGAGAAAATGTCTTCTTAAACCAACGAAACTCGTCTTCTCTTAAACTATTCTAGTTAGGGAAGGAGTTATTACAAAGGAGTAATCCTTTGAAACTAGTTTCCTTCGTAAGAGTCCCAAAGGGGGGAAACAAAGGCCTCACATGTGAAATAGAAGGAGGAAGCCTTAGCATTTGTCTCTAGCCTCCACCTCCCCCATATTTTACACATGAGAGGAGTTCTTCAACCTAGAAACCTTTAAAAAGAAAGGGTCTGTTAGAAACAAAACAAAAACTTGGAAGTCTAAATGATCTAAAAATTTAAAAGAAAACAAATTTTACAGTTACTTTGTTGGATCTGTCTGGCACGTTGATTAATCTTTTAAAACAGACATGATCATGTCTCGGTTCATAACTAGAGCATGCCGTGTGTAGTGGTCGAGTTGTTTAGGTTCCTTTGGAGGAAGAAGCAAAACCAAATGGCCGAGGATCTTCGAAGGTTTGGTTCAGATAGCAAAGACCCTTCCGAAGACATAAGAAAATGACTATCAAAACATTTCTTCTATAGACATTTACTTTCCATGGTTTCATAATGAATGAATCTCCGACAGCTGGGGTTTAGTACAAGTCCCTGGGGTTTGAAGGGTCGCGAGTTATTAACTGGTACAACATCCTTCCCATCACCTTAAAGTCAACCGGGATACCAAAACAAGACACATCAAACCTAATAATTCCATACCCTTGCTTGCACTTTATTATTTTTGCAGAGATCATATCAATAAACATTGTCTTAATCGAGACTTAGGGATTACGTAAACTTTGGGTTAATTTAGACACGCAAGTAAATTTAAGATTCATGATTATTATGTTTGTATTAATCAAATAATATAAATCATCAGTTTTTGCTCTAAAATAAAATTGTAAAGTTACCTCTTGACTTAGGACCTTTTGATTCTTTTTGTAGATTCTTTTGGAAACAAAAATTGATTCACCTACCTATACATAACAATATTTTATGCTTAGTGATAGTGACTAAGTAAAACCATAAATCCTTCCTAAGGCAACCGGGGTTATGAACCATTAAACAGGTAAAAAAAAAAACTCTTTAAAATCAATATATTCTCTTAAGCCACTTACTAGTAAGTGGGTTATATGACGTAAGTATTCATAACATAAAGAAAGCCGAGTAAACACATCCAGTGAAGATCATGGACTGGTAAGTAAAAATATTCAAAAAAATAAAATTATTCTACGATTTTGTGGACGTTACAAATCTGCACTTACTTCCTCAGATCTCAACTAAATAAATTATTTAAAAAAAAAGATATCTTAATTTGCACTTAATTCTTCAACTAAATAAATTATTATTAAGGTTTCAATGCACTAGTTTAGAAATGATTTTATTTCTATATTATATATAAAAAGACTAAATTAATTACTATTTTATT
>LPNX011131898.1:98680-115195 GCA_001517045.1 Pseudotsuga menziesii | reverse complement strand
AATCACATTAAAATTAAATTGATGAGGAATGTACTAAATATAAAAAGTCAACATAAATTTAAAAAATAACACTTAAAAATAATTTTTTAGTTTAATTTCATTTAAAAGTTCAAGACAAATAATGCTAAAGGACAATATTTTTTGGGGAATTTACAATGAATCTTAGCCACATCATTGTAGAGTTATTTTATTAATTTTATTTATAGTCAATTTAGAAAAGTAACTCAACCATGGTTATTTATATTGTGCATAAAAAGTAGTGTAGGAGGTGAGTTGTCATATATACCTACCCCATAAAACCCCTAACTCATAATATTTTAATATATCTTATATTTTTGTAGTACATCTCTTAGGAGCCCATTTTTTACCTCAAATTGTCTCTAATGATCACTTTGACATTCAAACATATACGAGATGACCAAGAGAAAATATATGAATATGTGACTCAAATGATTGGAATGCTTGGCAATGCTATGTTGAATCTACAACAGATGTCTATGCAACAAGCTATCTACATTGTTCTTTGATTTACATTCAATAAATCAAATAGGAAATGTGTCATCATAAATACATCATCAAAAGAACGTTGAGCATTCATCCTAAAAAGACCAAAGAAATTTCAACAAGAACCTAATAATTAAGAAGATATCCTTTGTGGACCAATAATCAACTACTATTTACAATGCTTAGAAGAAATTGAAGAAATACGCTTGTCTTAGTTTTCTTCAAACTACTCTAAATAAGGGAGAAAATAGAACCAAAGTGATATACCATGTGTCATCAGAAGCATATGTTGCAATGAGCATAAAGAGCTAGATAACTATTATGTATAAAAGTTAATGCTTTATGTTCCTTATCGATACGATGTAATGAAAATAATTTCACATATAGAACAAATGTTTCATGGGGAGACCTTGATGATGCATCAAGTAAACTTCAAACTACTGAAGAGAATGTATTTAACCTATTTGTTGTTGAAGAGAAATAATCATCATGAAAAAACACTCCTTTTATTAATCTAAACATTATGAACAATATGAAATGGATGTTTATGTTCAATTTCCTGAATCTATGCATAACAAAAATCCAACAGTGGAGAGACCTTACCAACTTGTTAAACAAATACTTGTCTTAGACAACGTGGCATTTTATGACATGAGAATATATTTGAACATCAAACAAGCATAAATAGTTTGAGATATATTAACTAAAAAGAAATTGGAGTTGGATTACGATTGTGCTTGTTCTTGACAAGAGGTGCAGGGACTGGGAAAATTGTTGCTGTAAAAGTGCTCCTCCAACCTCTTTTGTGAATCTACAATAATATACTAGGATATGACACTGTGAAATTAAAAGGAATAATTGCATATTTTGTAGATAAGACAACTTTCAATGTGTGTGATGTACCACTACATTCTGCTTTTCGCATGCCCTTTAACAAATCAAAGTAACCACCCTTGAATAGTGAGAAACTGGACATGACATTGACGAAACAATAACATAGTTTATGTGTGCTTTTGATCAATGAAGCATTGTTCGTTGGTGCAATGTTCTTGTATCAGTTTGACAAACTCTTGTGGCAAATAAAACATGCACCATTTTCATATTTTGGAAATGTTGACAATATATTTATCGGTGATCTATATCAAGCACAACTATTAAAAGACTCATGGTTTTTGAATCTCATGTTTTATAAAAAGAAAAATTGTCATATTGGTTTTGGATAAAGGATGTGAAATGCTTCTGGTTACAAACAACTATGCTCCAAATAGACATTCCATTTTTACAAAGAATGAACAAAAGAGGGTTAACCAACAAACTAATTAAGACATAGCTTACATAAATGCTCATTTCTATAGACCACCGCTAGTAGATCCTCTACTTCCATACTTGTTTTATAGAAACAAAGATGTTAGACTACATAAGGATAAAATGATTTTGATAGTGCATGGATAACTTATATTTCTTGAATATATTGATGAACATGAAACTGGTCAATCATCTTTCAAACACTATGACAGACCTATTTCTTTGCCATAAAAAATCCTAGTAAAAAAATCTCATGGTTGAGCTATATGTTGGAAACTACAAAATAAAAGATGGCCTTGTAAATGGTGCAGATGGAACATTTAAAGCATATACATGGAAAATAAAATAATTCGATGTTATTTGGATAGATTGCACCTAACCATTGGAATCTTTCAAAAGAAAAACTTTCATGAACTCTACAACAAAGACATTTCGGCAATTTTGGACATTCGTGGTCCAAATTGCAAGAGCATTTCCAAATGTCAACTAGCAATCTAGTCACGTTGTTAAAAAAATTCCAATTCAACTAGATTATGCAAGAAAAATCATAGAGCTCAAGATTTGACATCAGAAAGACTTGCAATTAACTCAACTGACATCTCAACACATGGGTTAGTGTACACAACTCTTTTGCGGGTGATAACAATGGATTCATTATATCTTTTGAATAGAATAATGAAAGGTAATTTCCAAGTTAGTAATAAGCTGCTCAATGAAATGACACATCTATATATGCTTTCATCATGGACAATGGATCATGTTGATACACCAATATCTTCAAAAAATTGTCTGTCAATTTCTACTTTGAACACATTGAGATTAAAAACACATTCCATGGAAATTTTACAAGATAGGTCTCTATTGATCAATATGATTGTTTGCTTACAAGAGAATCAAACAAATTCACTAGAAAGAAACAATGGATTCACAAATTTCAATTTGAATTTCACACGTTTTGTTTATGGTGTTCTCTCTCTCAAACACAAAACCATTGAAATCCTTCAACCAATTAGTTTAAATGACAACAAAGTAGAAATTTTCTATTTCAATTCTACATATACATTATCTAGTTTGCTTAATGAACATATATGTTTCTCTATTCACACCTATGTCAACAGTGATTAGCATAATTGAAAAACAAAAGCAAATTATGTTCATGAAAATTTTATATTTATGATTGTTGATGATTTCAAAATTGGAATCAATGTAAATAGTCATAGAATCAAAGAACTTCTATACTACATGCAATCACAAAAATTGCAAGAGATCACACATTGTTATAGATCAAAAACAAAATCTGAAATTGATCACATTTCGACAAATTTCAGTGGTTTACATTGTGACATCAATGTACTAGATTCGTATTGGATTGAACATGATGCAGTTTGTGTAATGTTGGAATTTGAGTAGCTCTATGTCTGAATTGATAAAGTTATTGTACTTTATTCAATTATCTCCTAGTATTTTTGGTGCAATTAAGTTACTTTGAAAATATTCTCCTAAGAACACATCATCAATTTGTGAGTGAGAATATTGATATTTGTCATTGCACATCTACTTCAAATTTAATCATTTCTTTATGGCTGAAATATTTTGCTTGCATGTTCCCATTTCAATTCAACATCATCTTTTTTTACTCCTTTTATGCTTAATTGGACTATGAGATAGAAAGAGCTAGATTTTGTGAAAAGATATACTATGTACAATTTTGCAATAGTTATATCAAACAATTGCTCCATTTTATTGTGATTTGTCAATGCACATTTGCTTCAACTTCAACAATTTTTCCATGTCCGCTACATGTTCCCTACCTCTTTGCATTTGGAACTGCACTTCACCAATTTTCACTTGTTGTATAGTCAATTATACTACAGAAAAGAAAGAAGAAGATATTGCTAAAAAATATGATGTTTGGCATTTTGCTACATTGTTTCGAAAATAGTTGATCCATTTTCCTCTATGAAACTTCTAACCTGCCTATCAAGCATACGATCCAATGGTTAATTTGTGTCTCTAACATATCCCCACATTTAATCGATAATGTTATGTTCATCAATAACATTGTTACTTTGAGTTTTTGGATACTATGCCATTTTCCTTAATAGTCAAGTTTTATTGTAATGTATTGTAGATGGATTCAACAACATATGATGTCAATATGGAATTTATCAATGAGACTGAGGAGTCTAACAGGTTCCTTTGTTTCCATTTTTTCTTTTTTCTTATGAGCCCTTTTTTTACCTTTTTTTTTGTTTCAATGTCTACATAATTTCTGGATTGTTTGACCTTCACAATGAACAATAGAATTTTTCATGTACTATTGATCGTGTTGCTCATTTACAAAATGAACAAAAAAATGGGAGAATCAAGTAAAATGAATGTTATTGCTATACAAGATTTGATTCAATGTATTCTCTTCGCATTTTTTGAAAAAATGACATAGATGTTGATCTAGTTTTCTCATTTAGATTTACATAGTTTCCAATGTCCATTTTATTTACTAACTTCTTTGCTTTGTGCAAATAGTAACATAGAAACTATATATCCCTCTTCAAAATATTGCAATAGAGAAATTGACAACCTTCCCATTGCAAAACATTAATCTCATTTGTAGCATTCAATACATTTCAGTTTTGTTCTTTGTTCTTTGATTCAATTCAATATACACTGAACTACTATATGCATTCTCAAATTTTGTCACAACACTCTTCTTTCTTTGTTTTCTATATTTACATTTGGCCTTTGATTTGATAGGAAAAAGTTATCAACCCAGTTTCCTTCATCAATTATCGACTTCTCTCGACACAGATACACCAATGTGTTTGAGGATGATTTCGTATCCTTGTACAAGCCAACATGTATCAAAGATTCTAACTCACCTTCAAAAGAACAATTAGTGCATGAAGATATTGTAGACAAACATGGACAACTAACTATTAATGTCAACATTGCAAACAAGCTCATGCCTCAATATGTTCCAAATTGTTTAGCAAGTTCAAGTATCTCTATAACATATTTTGTTATCAAACAAAAGACAACATATGAAAGAGGTGATTTTGAGTAATTTTTACAAATTACTCCAAATAGAAATGTTGAAACAATAACTCATATTTGTGATCAACACAAAATGGGACTAAATATCACAATACAAGGATGAACAAAATCATTAAATAAATAGTATGTTGGCTCAATTGCTATAGACATCACATATGTGAAGGAAATAGAAATCAATTTGTGTCGCACATAAAATAAAGTGGAGGAACAATTGATACTACTATTGTGAGTAATTGTTGGCTTGCAAATTTGTATTTTCTTTTTTCGTATTTTGCTTGTTCTCTTGTCCTGTTTCTGTATGTGTACAAGCTCTACAATTGCATACATTACTCTAGTTAAATTTTAGGAAATTTGTATGAACTTAAATAATATTCTTTTTCCTGTGCTATTATCCTATTGCAACTCTATCTAAACAAAACTTTCATAAATTTGCTCACTCTAGCACGACAAAACTTTGTTTTGGAACAATACCCATGTTTTTGTTCAAAAATGTTGTTTGCAATGTTCCAAAAAGATCACAAATCTTACACTCCAAAATGTAAACATACACTCGTGAGCTAAATGATGATTATGCAAAAGAACAATTGTAAGCACTTGTGCAACTCAATATCCAAGTTTGCAGCTACAACTCGTGCTAATGCACTATTTTTTGTTTGTGTTCCATTTTCCGTTAAGCAAGTGCTTTATGTGTCATTTGTAAGTACAAAAACAAAATTAGGGCATGGAATGTCAAGAATATTCAGTCTGGTTCCAAAAGAAACAAAAGTAAATGAAACAATAAAAGAAGGGAGAAAACAAGATAAATACAAGTGAAACCCCTCCCCAAAAGAACACATATCGACGTTGGCAGAGTTGTAATTCCTTTTTGCTGAAAGTTAAGGAATTTTGCAACAAAAATTTTTATGCACTGCCATTTGCACCATGTTGCAGTGCATGGCAACAATTTATTCCAATGATGCCACTTTCTTTGCATAGTACATGTGTATGCCAACAAGATACAAACCCTTTCTATGACCATTTCCTAAATTGTGCCTTGGAAAAAGAAGACATATAAATCACATGCGCCTTGGAAAAAGAAGACACATATATCAATTTCACTTTATAGAAACCAATATTGGTGCAACTTTTATGAGCTTTGCCTCATATTACATATGAGCAATACATAACAAATATATCTTCAACTCTTCAACTCTTGCATCCATTTGAAAAAAAAGGATTGATCACAATGGCGGTTGGAAACATTATTACAAATGTCCAATTGGAAACCTGAAATTTTTTTTTTTTTTCATATGACTATGTCACAGGTCGTCACAAGCACCATTTTTGTTGCGGCATGTTTACTGCATACAAAAGCAAATATTGCCACTTGTATTGTAATATGCTCCTTGCTCTTTTTGAGGTTTTGCTTGCACTTGCACCTAGTTTGTGGGGCATAGTTGTTCAAGGTTTGAAATATTTATATCTATGGTTAACTTTGTTTTATGCAATATACAAATTCCCCAAGAAAAAAACAACTACAATTTGCTTCTTTTGTAGCCAATATAATTTATATTCTTTGAAAATAGTTTACTATAATCATTTTTTGTCATAATGGACTATGTTCATTTCCACAATGTTTGCAATATCCATTCTTATTAAATTATCTTTTCTATTCGCACATATAAATTCTTATAAATATAAGAGTTCAGACCTCTATAAACTATAAATAGTTTCAGTCTAGAGCTTGCACATGTGACAATGTTTTTGGTTTTTATGTTTCATGAATGAATTGTGATTTAGGCGCTAAATTGTTTTTTCTACATAATCTCAAGAAATTGATCATACATATATGTAGCCAAAAATTCCTGTAAATGCTAATGTAAACTAATTCTAAATATCTATTGTATCTCTTGTATTTATGAAGGTCTGCATGGAAAATTTATTGAATTGTACTAACATGTTTTTATGAAGTGAATTGTATTTATGAAGTGAATTTATGATTAAATATTAGAAAATTAACATGTTTTTCACTAATATCTCAAAGTATGGATGAGCTTTGTAATGTGTAGGAATATGTGAAGGATTAATTCAAAGAAAAGACTTCACGTATATCTCCTTCATCATTTCAAGGAGATAGTTATGCGAAGAATATTCCAAGGAGAAGATCATGGAGATTTGGTTGAGAGACATGTGGAGAACTTGTGAAAGATATGTGGAGGATTTGAAGGGATCATATCTTGTAATAATAAGAAAGTAGTTGAGTGGTTGAGTGAATAGTGGATCTCTCATTATGAGATGGTTATTTCCTTCATGTATAAAAGAGAGTGCTCTCTCTTCATTTCATAATAATTATTAAGGGGGGGTATTATGTTAGAATATTTTAGATCTTAGATTATCTTAGAGAATAGTATATTGTAGAAGTTAGTCTTTACTTTCTAATATGGAGAAAGGAATTCTTGTATTCAAAACCTGTTTCTATTGGAGATACCTAGATGAATATATTTTCATCTCCAATTGAAATCACATCAATCCATCTCTTAACGAAAAAGTTGTACTCAAAATAGTGACCATTGGTCTAGGCTGAAACTCACAAACAACATTAGGATGCAGGCTGTTATTCAGATTATGTGATATACCATACCATAGAATTTTTAAAACCTGTTTCTACCAAAAGTAGGCCTATGAATCCAATTTCTTTTGGTTTTTAAATCATTCAAATCGGGCATGAAACAAAAAAGTTATTACCAAAACACTATCAGGTAGTCTACGCCGGCCCAACATTTTGGCGTCGTTGGCAAAAGTGCAAAATTTGATTTAAGGATTTCTTGCAAACCGTGGGCTATTTTTTCCTGAAATTGGGACAGGGAATGCATAATATCATGAACAACAATCGTGGCAAGTTTCATCTCAGTCCAGTGCATGGTTTTCAAGAAAATGACCATCATCATCTATAGCCAATTCACATTTTTCTCAAAATCCATGATGTGGGTTTGTCTAATTTATGGTGTGGAGATGCATTATAATGGTATTTGCGTGCTTGAAAAATTTCAGCCCAACCCAGTTTGTATTTTGTGAAATATTGGTTCAGGAAGTTCAGCTGCAACACATTTTTATTCATGTTCATCTACAAAAGTGTAGAAATTGAAATGGGCATATCTTTCAATTGGTAAGTTTTATTCTCATTATTTTAGGATAGGTAGTGTATAATACCAATATGAACAAGCTTGGCAATTTTCATCCCAATCCAATGTACAGTTTTTAAGAAAATGGCCATAATCACCTACAGTCAATTTGCATTTTTCTCAAAATCCGTGATGTGGGTTTGTATAATTTTTGGTGTGGAGATACATTATAATGGTAGTCACTTTTTTGCAAAATTTCAGCCCAACCCAGTTTGTATTTTGTGAAATATTGGTTCAGGAAGTTCAGCTGCAACACATTTTTATTCATGCTCATCTACAAAAGTGCAGAAATTGAAATGGACATATCTTTCAATTGGTAAGTTGGATTCTCATGAATTTTGGACAGGAAGTGTATGATACAAATATGAACAATATTGAAAATACCCAATGTACGATTTTTGAGAAAATGACCATAATCACCTACAACCAATTTGCATTTTTCTTGAAATCCGTGATGTGGGTTTGTCTAATTTTTGGTGTGGAGATGCATTAAAATGGTAGTTACTTGCTTGCAATTTTTTTTCTTCTTAAATTCACTTTGACAATAATCGCAGATGAAACCAACATAAGAAACAGGTAATTTTCTTTGCATCTTATGTACTTCTTTCTGCATGATATGTTTTCTTTTATGAATTTTTCACAATTTTTATGCTAGGTTGCATGAGGATATGCAACCAGATCAGTTGGGGAGGGAGAAGTATATTCAATACATATTCACTAATAAGTTTTCATGCAGGATTTTGTACTAAAGTTGTTTCTTTTCAGGTTTTAGAGACAGTCGCATTTTGCTGCTGAAGTGATTTTTCAAAGAAACACAAATTTTTTGATAAACATGCTTTGATAGATAGCCTGAAGGAGCTGTTACTCATGATGTTTTCTCATAAACATCATGCTTTGACAGACAGCCTGAAGGAGTTGTTACTCATGATGTTTGCTCATAAACATCATAATGTTGGTTGTTACACAGAAACCATCCATAAACTTGCGTCATGATTGTTTATCTATATTTTTCCTTCAGAGCACCTTCATCATCCATGTCTTGAAGTCCATTTTTCATCGCTTTATCTGTCATGACTTCACACATGCCTATATTTCTGAGTTGCATACATCCCTTTATCTTTTTCAGTTCATTTTTCCATTCCATTTTGTCTTCTGAATAAAACCGGCTCCCTTTCCATGACTACATAGCCTTGCCATATCCATTGTTTGACTCTGAGATCTTTTCACTGATAGTCCTACCAATTTTTTTATACCAACTCGCGTTGACTGATGTGGGATTCCTTAAGGCCCACCTTTCAACAAGTCTTTTCCCATCGACCTCAACACCTTATCTGGGATATAGACTAGAGTTCATTATTGAGTACCTGAAGGCTTGCATGCCTTAATGACAAGTTCTATTGCTGACAATCATGAGAATTCATCAATGTCCCTTGATCGTCAGATCTTGCAAGTGGCTCGACATCAACACATCTATTCGCACTTCGCAAGATGTACTTGGGTACCTTGGCACTCATTGACATCACTGGTGAGTTGCCTCGCATTGGTTAACAGAATTCATCAATGGTCGGTAATCCAATGATTTCTCTTCATGCTCGACCTCGACACATTTATTCGCATGACTAGAATTGTACCACTAGGTTTTGTAGCGAGTGAAGACTATACATTCTTTTTCATGACTCCATCAGCAGTTGCAGAAACATGACTTCATATCTATGAGTATACCATAGTTCCACTTTCTGCCTTCCACATTTTCCATTATTTATCAGCAGCAGTTCAGATTCTTCCACTTCACATTACAACAGTTCCAGCAGTTACAGCCGCAATAGCATTTACAGTTACATATTCTCCATGATTTAGTAGCAGCAGTTCCGATTCCTTTACTGCCCATGATCCAGCAGTTACAGTTGTTGTAGCAGTGACACATTCCATGATCCAGCGGCATCAACTACATTCCTATTGCATTGTTCATCTACTTTTTTGGTAAGTGGGGGTATGTTGTTTTCTAAACTTTAATCATGCAATTCCTTACATGCTAGAAATGAATAATTTGGAAAATTCCCTCACCATGCTCCATTTCTTTCACAGCCCATGCTCGGTTGCATGAGGACATGCAACCACATCAGTTGGGGAGGGGGAACTATATTAAATACATACTCACTACTATCATTCCATTCTTTTCACCACCATCACCCATTTTTCATCTCATTTACCATTCACGAACATTTCTTTTTCGACAAATCCTCTATTGCACTTTGCTTCATACACATTGATATACATATTGGCATGATTCATAAAGAAAAGGCTTTCTTATGCACAATGATGCTTTCTATACACATTAATAGCTTATCATTTTCAGTGAGTGTCTGGTTAAATTATTATGCAGCTAGAAAACAGATGACGAAATGAATGTTGTTAACACAAGAACCAACATTCTTTACATTCATGGTTGTCACACAAGAACCAACCATAAGGAAAATGCCAGCTGTTACTCATGCATTTCACATCATGAAATGAATGTTGTTAACACAAGAACCAACATTCTTTGCATTCATGGTTGTCACACAAGAACCGACCATAAGGAAAATGTCAATTGTTACTCATGCATTTCACATCATCAAATGAATGTTGTTAACACAAGAACCAACATTATTTATATTCGTGGTTGTCACACAACAACCAACCATAAGGAAATGCCAGTTGTTACTCATGTATTTCACACTCTAGAAATATTCATTGTTAAAAAGACATCATCAATCAAAGCCAAAGTGTAGATGCCAAAAGTTCTTGAGAAGGGCCATACATGGTTGCATGAGGACATGCAACAAGTTCAGTTGGGGAGTATGTTGGGACGCAGAAATGTCCATTTTTCATCCACTTTATCTTCCTCTATTCCTCACATTTCATCGTCCCATTAACCTTTTATCATACCATTTCCACACATATATGTGGGTTTCGCCTTATTATTTCCACTTTATTTATTTTTAGTATTATAAGTGAATTTATGATTAAATATTAGAAAATTAACATGTTTTTCACTAATATCTCAAAGTATGGATGAGCTTTGTAATGTGTAGGAATATGTGACGAATTAATTCAAAGAAAAACTTCACGTATATCTCCTTCATCATTTCAAGGAGATAGTTATGCAAAGAATATTCCAAGGAGAAGATCATGGAGATTTTGTTGAGAGACATGTGGAGAATTTGTGAAAGATATGTGGAGGATTTGAAGGGATCATATCTTGTAATAATAGGAAAGTAGTTGAGTGGTTGAGTGAATAGTGGATCTCTCATTATGAGATGGTTATTTCCTTCATGTATAAAAGAGAGTGCTCTCTCTTCATTTCATAACAATTATTAAGGGGGGATATTATCTTAGAATATTTTAGATCTTAGATTATCTTAGAGAATAGTATATTTTAGAAGTTAGTCTTGACTTTCTAATATGGAGAAAGGAATTCTTAGCTTTTGTTCATAATCTTGGTTTGATGCTTTCATGATTTATGATTGATTCTTGTGATGTAAATTAAGATTGCTTTATTGTTGATGTGAGCTCACATGTGTTGTCTTGTTGCTCTTCATATGTTGTATTTCTTTTATGCAATTTACTTTCAGCCGTGTGTTTCATCTTCCAACATTATATTAGCAATTGCTTGTTTCAATTTAAGGGGGGTTAGATTAGATTAGTCTTAGTTTCACGGGGGGTTAGATTAGCTTAATTTCACTTCAGTCTTGCATATACTTTGCGGGTGCTTCGTAATCCTACGAACCTCGGATTGACAAATTAAATGGCTGGGCAATTACTACAATGGAATTAAAACGACATTAATTCGGCCCAACATGTAGTAACCATATTCAATAATAGGTGTCCAAGCTCTACAACTCAGTAGTAAACCCCAATGCAAATAGAACCATCTAGTAACAAAGAAAATAAAGTGGCCACCTCTGGAAACACCCTTGGAAAGGAAGGAGCGGGAAGGGACTCAACTCATCAGAAAAATAGGGAGGAAACGAAGAAAGAATGTTCATCACCCTAGAGAAAATGTATCTTGAAACTCCAAACCCCCAGGTATGAATTGAATTCCACCAAGATAGATGCAAATATCTAATACATAAGTGATCATGCAGTGATTGGAAAGTTTCTAGGGATCTGGCCTTTAGAAAGCACCCTAATATAGTGGATCGACACCATGTGGAATCCCAAAGGAAATTATGACCTTTAGTTAAGTACAAAAGGGTTTTTCACCCTCATATTCAAGCACCTGGAGGACCTCCATAGAGTATTTGATAATTTTTCTTATTTCTTTAATTCAATGGTGCTATATCTTCATTTCTTGAAGCTGAAATTTGGACAGAAAGATGAAAACCTAACCTATAAACATGTATGGATCTACCTCTTCTTCCTCCCAACAAAATAATGGGAGGATGAAACCCTGGAAGGAAGAGGAAACACCCTAGGAAAATATTTCAAAGCCTCAAACTCTACCAAATAAGAAAGATACACAACCTATGCAAGAATATGTGTTTATATGAATATAGTCACTGAGCTTCCAAACTCCTTTTGCCTTAGCCATAAGGAATCAGAATGGAATAAACTGATTGATTATGAGCATATACGATTGAGATGTTGTAATTTCCATGAACATAGCCACCTCTTATGGGATTTCCCTAAGAACAAAGCATTATAACCATCAAAAACCTGAAGATCATAAAGATAAAGAGGGATTATCCAAAGATACCCCTAATAAGAGAACAAGAAGAAAACAAGGAGAATCAACCTTAAAAACAACTTAGAAACTCAAAATCCTTATGAGGTGCTAGCCTCACATCCCTCCCTAAATCTTGATAATTCCTCCAAAGATCCAATGAGAGAAAGTATAACAACCTAGACTATCCTTTTAGTCCCTATTCCTCATAAAAAGAAATCCCAAAAAGCAAATTCAGAATCCAAGAAGACAAATAAGGACCATTTAGGAAGCACGATAACAATAGAAACTTAAGAAGAGACAGTGGTGAAATAAAAGGAAGATTCAGGATAAGAATAAATGGATACATGAGATCTTGTCCTAAAAGAATTAATTGCATCATGTGAAAGAAAAGAGTTTGACTCCATTCATGATATTCAAATCTCCTAACTAAAAGAAGCTCTGACCAAAGATCAAAACAAATAAAAAAAATGGAAAAAAAAGGAGCCACACCCCCCATCTAGGCATAAAACCCATGTCCCTCAAGGATCAGGTAAAAATCCAAAAGAGGATAAAAAAATAGGAATACCTTCAATACAACGGAAAATTAGAGGAATAGGAGAGAACTTAATCAAATCAGGCTAGTACACAAGCCTGAAAAAGATGTTCCACCCCAATATCTATTTACCCAAGGCAGAAAAATATCCTAGAATATTAGAGGATCAATTTTGGCTACAAGTAGAAAATCTTAATAAATAAAATCCAAATGGATAGGCCCTCTATAATGATGCTTCAAGAAACTAAGTGCACTACTGAAAAATTAAAACATGTGGGATCAAAAATATGGAAAGGTTGGCAGGACTATGTTGTTGACGTGAAAGGGTTCTATGACAGTTTCACCCTATTCTAGAACCCAAAGAAATCCATTTGAGCAACTCCATATTATCCCATAACTTCTTGTCAGCAAGATTCACCATTTTAGCTTCTGACGCCAAGGGACTTATAACCAATTCCTATGGCCCAAACATTGCTTCCCAAAAGATAATTCTACTCAATCAATTAATCGATCTAAGGAAATCCTCTCTAGAGGAAAATTGGGTCCTTGGAGGAGAATTCAACATGATAACCAATCTTAGTGAGACTTCAACATGAGACTCCCTTTCCTTTCAACAATTTATTAAAGACTTCATGCTGATCGATCTCAAATCAAAAAATGTCCTACACACTTGGAACAATAAATAGGGAGGGGATGGGTAGATAGCCGCCAGGTTAGATCATTTTCTCATTTCTGAAGACCTCGTCAACAAAGATCTAAAAATTGAAGCTTTCATTCTTCCTACAACTAGCTCAAATCACTATCCTATCAACCTAATCCTTAGTGAGAAAATTCAGAGCATGCCGAAACCTTTCATATTTGAAACCTTTTCACTGTAGCATGAGGAATTCACCAACAATATTGGAAGTGATGGAAAGAAGTTGATCCAAGGTCGATACTATTGATGTAACACCTCCACGTATGCCTTAAAAACCTTAAGCTTATTTTTAAAAAATGGAACAAATAAATCTTTGGAACATTTTTTAAGACAAAAAAGCCTTGGACAACAAAATAAGACAGGTTCAACAAGTCAACATTGATGAAGTAAGATCAAAAGAGATCAACCATTAAGAAAATGACTTGCAAACTCGGATGGAGAACAAACTCCAGCAAGAAGAAACTATCTAGAGGAAAAAATCCAATACACTTTGGTTTAAAGATGGTGAGAAAAAATCTAAAGTCTTCCACAACACCATGAAACAAAGAATAAACTATAACAACATCTCTCCTCTATGGTATTCTTAAGGAACCACCATGGACTCAAGAGAGGATATTGAAAAGGAACTCAACAACTTTTTTGAGAATCTCTTAAATGGGCCAACTGAGGACAAAACAGAGGCCATTGGAAAAATCACTAAGCATACCCATGTTGATCACCCCCAATGAGAACACCTACCTTCGTAAGCATATCTTCATGCAAGACGTATAATGGGTTGTTCATGAGATGCCCTCAAAAATCTCATGGAATGGATGTATTTATAATTGAATTCTTTAAGGTGTGATGGCCAATGGTTAAGGAAGAAATATGGTAGTTAGTTGAATCCTCAAGAAAAAGATCCAGTGTGCATTAAGATCTCAATGTGACCTTCATCACTCTAATCCCAAAAAAATATGGCACCCTTGATCCCACTCAATTGTGTCCTATCTCTCTATGCAATGTAGTACAAGGTCATAACCAAAGTCATAACCAATAGAATGAACCCACTTCCCCCTTCTTTAATTGTTGAGGAACATATAGGGTATGTGGAAGGAGGATAAATTTTGGATGGCATTTTTCTGGCTCATGAGGATATTCATACCATTAAATATCAAAAGTAGATTGGCTTCCTTGTAAAGTTAGACCTATTTAAGGCCTTTTAGAATATAATATAGCAATACATCAAGGGAATGCTACTTACTTTAATATTTGATCCTATGCGGATAAAGTGGATCCTTTCCATTCTCTCGCATGCCTTCTTCTCCATCCTTCTCAATGGATCACCCTCCTCCACCTTCTTTCCCTCTCGTTGCATCAGAAAAGGGGAACCCCTATCTCCTTTCCTTTTTGTGCTAATGGAATAATTCTGGGGTAGACGTATTTCAATAGCTAGGTTAGATCACCAACTCTCAAGCATCCAGTTTCACACCAAGGGTAGTCCCTCTCACTTGCAATTTGTGGATGACACCTTTCTTATGGTCTCTCCCTCAGTTAAAGAAGCTAGAGTGCTCAAATGTCTCCTCAATTATTTCATGCTATACTCATGCATGACCATAAATTTGTAGAAATATCCCATTTGATTTCCTCCCCCAATTGTAATCTCTCCAGTTGGACCTTCATACCCCTGAATTTTCTAGTAAGGGTTGTCTTACTTAACTCTATTCTCCAAGTTATGCCTCTCTACCTTTTCTCTATTATGGAAACCCCCAAGAACAATCTCAATAATATCCACAACCTATAGCTTAACTTCCTTTGGAATGGATCTACCAATTCAATAAATTAAGCTCTAATAGCTTGGGATAAAGTTTGCAAGACAAAAACCATGGGAGGCCTCCAAATCTGGGACCCTAAGAGTACCCTTAACAATGTCCTCCCTGCTAAGACTTGGTGGAATCTAATCATGCACCCCCTCACCCCCCGGGAGACCGTTTTAAGGGATAAATATTATCTCCCCTTCCTCAAGGAGAACCACATCAGGGTCACTAGATTCAGAAAAGGTTCTATCATATGGAACTCTTCCTCGGAGAAAAATTAGTTGATTAGAACTCATAGCTTTTGGGAAATCAGAGAGGGAAATAATTCTCTTTTTTGGGAGGATCCCATGAAAAAATATCCCCTATATTCTCTCATATTGATTACTATCTCTTATAATCCATCACCTCTTATGGAATAATAAATTCATCTCAGACTATTGGATGACCAACGATATTACAAATGAAAGACTACAATGGCTTGAAAGAGACCAATGGAATATAAATGTGAAAGATCCTGAAAAATAATTCACATAGAACAATATTCAAAGAAGGAAAGAAAAATAATAAAGTCAAGGATCATTTGAGATGGGGATACAAGCCAACAGACACTTTCGCCATCAAGGAAGCTTACAATCTAGCATTGAGGAACTGTAATCAACAAGAAGAGATTGCTTGGAATAAATTGTGGAAAGGAAAATTTTGGCCAGAGTTTTATTTTTTCTATGTTTTTTTATCCATAACAAAATACTCACATGGGAAAA
>LPNX011131898.1:55572-98327 GCA_001517045.1 Pseudotsuga menziesii | reverse complement strand
GTGAGCCTCGAAATATCCTAAAAATATTCACTCCCAGTGTAATTCTATTTGGTATCCTCCTAAATATTTCGGCAATCTTAATTTTGATGGAGCCTCAAAAGGCAGTCTTGGACCGAGAGGGTATGGGGGGCTTCTATGAAAAACATAAACGAAGCATCCTATGGATATTTGTAGGTTCTCTAGGTACTAAAACCAATAATGTTTCAAGGATGTAATATCTGCTTTCTATAATTTGCACGACCCTCAATAAAAATATCATCAAGCTAATCATATAAGGGGAATTCTCAAATCCTCATCTCGACCATAAGCAAAATAATGGAGGGTTCAAAAATTGGGAAAATCACTAGTAGCTGGAGAATGAACTACGGCCTCAAAGAGCTATCACAACTACTGCCCAATCTTATCATTTCCATTCCTTGTCATGTCAAAAGACAAGGTAACGAACTGGCTGACTTGTTATCCAATTGTTAGTTCCAAGAGGTGAACTAGGTTAAAAGTAAAACACACCCATGCATGATAAGGCTCAAATTTTAAAGATGTTAGAGCTATATATGTATTGAGAATGGAATTTAACTCATCATATAAATGTTGTGAATATATAATAGGTTTGTGAACAAATTTATAGACGCAGAGCTGAATGACAGAGGAATTTTATGAAATATGGAAAAGCAATAGGAAAATGGAGATGTGAGGAATGATGAAAACAAATATTTGATTATAAGAAGCATCGATGGGTAAATTTCCTATGGAGACCAACTTTGAATGTATTGAGCTATTAATTACAAAATTCATTAATTCTTTACATGTTGAAAGGATTAATGTGAAGTATCTATGATTCTTTAGACAACAATATATTCATATGTACAATACCGGTGAAAAAATTTCATATACATTGCAATCACTTGAATCCTTCAAATATTGTGACAGAAACAAATGAAATTTGAACTTTTGGCATAACATTTAACCTTCAATCTCAAAAAGAGTATCAATGATGCTCAATTAAGATCAAATCTATTGCACTTGCTTGATTATTATCTTCATGCATCCTCTAATACAAATGATAGCATCAAAAAATATGAACATAGGAAAATACTCTCTGCAAGATTCCATATCATTAAATTATCTCTTACAATGCTTTACATGGCAAATAAACTCATCCAACTCAACTTATTAGAAAGAATACTTCTAATTCTAAAAATGGAAGCCCTTAAGCGTTTATATCAAGTTACATTATATAGACCTCGAGTGTAACCGAAATAAATTTGCCCTTGATTTGACTAATAACAAAAATAGTAATAGTATTTTGACTATTCACTTTTTACATTAACATATTACATTTCATTTTAAAACAAAAACTGGGCCTCAATTTTTCTTTCTAAACCCTCCCTTTTTCTTTCCTTGATTAGGTTCTTGTTGTCCATGAATGTGCTGCTAAGTTGGCACTCGGGATTAACCTAGAGGTATGTCGGATTGACTCATCTTCTGCAACAACTCTGAATAAGCTAGACTTCCAACTAGCATCGAACTTCCAAGTGGCATGAATTCTAATGGGGCTGATTGTCTTGCAAACTATTGGGGTAATGGAGATGTTTGTTGAACATTTGGATGTTGAGACGATGAACCATATGCTTTTCCTACACACTTTGACTCAGGGGGTATAGCTCTCTAATTGTATCTTGAAACTAATTGCCATTCCTTCCCCATTGGAATCCTACAAGCTTTGCGTTTTTCCAATGCTAATTCAGCTTTTGAGTGTTTCTCATAGGTTATAGGTTCCAACTATTTGAATATAGTTTTTAGATTTACCCATATTTTGAAGATAAATCTCATCATGTCGACAACCTGAATGCCATTTATTACTCCCTCTAATACCTCCAGTTGTGAATATTCATTTCTCTTATGCCTCAACAGCAATTGATTTTCTCAATGATTTTCTCCATGGGAACCCATCTATAAGGATGTGATTTGGAGTTTTAAATCATCTACTTCTCTTTGCAGCTCAAAGATACCATCCTCCTACTTATTGACATCATTTTCCATCTCTACTATTCTATCATTTTTCTTATTTATGTCAATTTCAAGATGCTTTATTTTGATATCTTTGTCTTCTTCAATCCTTCATGGTTCTGGAGTATTGTCATCTTCTTCCATTGCATCAATGTCTAGCACTTATGTATTAGACGACTGACTCATAGGTTATTCAACCATTTTCTCTATCTCTGTATGACCCTATACATGTGCTGACATTTTTGGTGCAACTGTTTGTAATTGTACATTCTGTGATCCGGTAGCACTTTTTGATTTAGGGTTGTTATCTATGTTAATAGGTCATTGATCTTCTTCCCCTTTTCTTCAGCCAAGCCTTTATAATTTACATAGTTGTTAGCAATTCTTCTTTTTTTATTCTACCTTCCTTATCTCAGTTGTCTGAATTGGATGCACATTTGGAATCTTCAGTTGTTTCTTGAGGTTGTAAATTTCATTGTATTTAGTTTCTATTAGATATTTGATTTGCAGCCCATCATCAGGATTAGAAATCAAGGCAACTATCTTTTCCTCCAACTCCTTTATTGTGACTTGTTTTTCCCTGGTTGACCATTCTTCTAATTTCAGTAGGCCCTTCAACCTTATTTAGGGATTCTTTCAATCTTATTTTAGCATTTGTTGTCTTAACTACTTCTGCACATATAATATTATTAGCTTGTTTGAAGAAATCAACTTTATCCAAGCTGCCAAATTGGCTCCAATCTATAATATGTTCTTCTTCTCTATAGACACTCAGTATGGTATGGGAAAGTACCTTGATATTGATCGTTGAATATATAAAGATATTATCTATGTGGTTTTCTTTTGAAAACAACCTTTTCTGAGGAGGAATGATTTGCTGCCTATCCTCATTTATAGATTGGACACTTTCTTTTATGATCTTCTTATAGATTGTCTGCAAATCTGTTTAAACTAGGATTGGACCTGTTTAAGTAAGATATTTTGTTTTCTAGGGTATTGTGAACTCCAAGGAAGGATAAGGGATGAACCTGGTTGGAGAATTTCATGGAAATATTGATTTTTTTCTTAGTTCAACAATCTCTTTGGACACTTATGCTTCTATCTCTTTCTCCACTAGGGCTTGAGAGGTCTCTTGTGGATCTGATCTTGTTTTATTTGACTGAGGAGCATTCTATACTGATATCCATATATGTAGTCAAACTCTTTAGAGTCGCTCTTATAACCTAATATATGTTCTATCCCACTATGTTCTACTGAGTTCTTTTGAATATATTCAATATCTTCCCAACTCTCTTTGATGGTTACTTTCTCCCATTCTGATATGGGCTGCAAATCATATGCAAAGTTCTTGTTTGCCAAACTTTGCTTTGAGATGACTTTGTGTGGGTCATAAGCTACCAGTTTAGATTTTTCTAGATTTAGTTGTTCTAGAAAACATTCCATGTACTACAGGGAACTCAAAGACTTAACTTGGAAGGTTCCAACATCTTTAGGGATATGAAAAGTTTTTTGTTGTTTGAAACTCCTAAAGTGTAACTCAACAAATAATTGTCTGGCATATTCCATTTCAGATAGAATTTTGATGGCTGAGAATGAAGGAAGTTTGTAGGGTTTTCCTTCAAAACCATAAATTTTTATTACCACGTGATCCTTGAACAAGAACCAATCACATACTCTTTTGTCTAGATTAAACTGCAACCATTATTTACCTTCCTTAGGAATTCTGGGTAAGTCAATTCCATGGATTATCGTATATGCAACCTTCATCACCTTGAAAAATCTATGTAGTTGGAGTTGTTTTCACATCTAAAAAACAAAGTATTACATTCATAAAATGGGAGATATCTTCCATGTTCATCAGTCATGTTTAAACCTAGAGCCTCAAAGTGTTTTAAATTATGAAATAGGAACATGAAGAAGAGAATGGATGGGTATCTGAAAACTTCCAAGGAAGGGAACTCTGTCAGCAAATAACTTATTTCCTGGGATAGGAACCCACAAATATCCCACTTAGGGTACTCTTTGGATACAGGGTTTAGTTGTGCTAGGAAACTTAGCAGGGTTTCATCAACCTCTTCACCTTTCTTATAACCTAGCAGGTTGCATAGGAGAGAAATATTATTTATGGAGGTTTGATTAAAAAATATAGTCTTGAAAGGAGGATTATACTTTTGGGTTATCATTCCAGGATCTATGTGTTGGTATAAGACCAAGGTTTTTTCTGTAGGACTAGGGATTTGATATAGGATCACATTCCTCCTTTCTTATATAGGTTGTGGTTCCTCCTACTCTAGAATGCACAACATTATTCTTATGTTATAAACTTCTATATGATAGACGACCATAAAACTATATAAATACATAGCTAATTTTTGTATTGGGGAAAATAAGGATGAGCATCATCTAGTGAATTCAGGAAAATAAACCACTTCGGGACATACAGACCATGCCAAACCAGAGTCCCACAAGTTACATGGGTCTTGGTTTTCAAAATCTAGGATTCGAGCCTCACTGATGGTTGAATTCACATTTGAATGAGTTACCAAAGTGTCATGAATGTCAGCTTGATGGTCATCTATGGATTCACTTCTAGCGTTTTTGGGATAAGGGTCTAGTTGATTGGTTGACTAACACATTTTACTAGTGAAATTCACTGGTTCAAGATAAAAAATGCTAAATTGGTAGGTTAGGGTAACTTTTAGTTTTATATAGCAATAGAATGATAAAAGATGGGGTACATGATAAATTGGGCCCGAGTGCTTGACGTGGAAGATTCTTGGTGCTACCCATATACATGTCTTCTACTTCAAATATGGTTGTATCTATCTTCGGTTGAATCTGATCTTACTTGTCCTCTCATAATCTAATGCTTTAATGCTCTCATACTTTGATGCCTTAATTATCTCTTTTTTCTTATTATTCACTTCCTTTCATACTCGCGGAGTAGTTCCAAAACTTGTTGCAGCCATTACATCTTTTCTGCGACCTCCGCCTTCTTTTTGTAGTTCCTTCTTTGGTCTTCTCTTCTTCAACCTTTTCCAAACTTTTCAAAAAATAAAGGATCCAACAAACTCACATACTACATAGTAATTGATCTCAGTCTTTGTTCTTCATCTTTTTTCCTATACACACCTACACACTTTCCCATCTTTTAAAATATTGGCATATGAAAATGGAGGTTGAAATCAAATAAAATCTAAAGCTTTAACTTGGGATATTGCATTAGAAGTGAGACCTCGTGGCTCTATTTGTCCAATTTTAATAGTTGTTGTATCTAATGTTAATTCTCTGTAC
Organism: Pseudotsuga menziesii; assembly: GCA_001517045.1. Taxonomy (NCBI): domain Eukaryota; kingdom Viridiplantae; phylum Streptophyta; class Pinopsida; order Pinales; family Pinaceae; genus Pseudotsuga; species Pseudotsuga menziesii. Next base: position 93,026 of record LPNX011131898.1, on the reverse strand, counting down.
TTATGGATTGTTAATCCCCAAGCAAGTCTCAATGGAATTTGTCTAGATTTACCTCTTTCAATTGGTCTAATAGGTATAGTCTTAGGAAATAATTCATCTCATGGAATCTCCACATAGTTATCACATCCTACTAAAAATTATGTGGGGGTTTTAGAAGGGGATTTTCCATGAGTATACATAGTGTTTTAAACTACCCCAAGGTACCATTGACAAGTCTTGCATTAGCCGATAAATTTGAAGTATACATAACTCTAGCTCCAATAGAAATAAGCAACTCATTGTCAAATTTTTCTCCATCTATTTCAATGGAGTAGTTTCTACTTACTCTAGTAGAAACACTACGTGCAGTAGAGAAATTTAGGGATCTAAAGTAATTCTTATTGTGATTGTGGATATTCTCATTTGTTGGAAAAAATGTATATGCTTATCAAATTACTCTTTTGTGGAACCATCCATATTGGTAATTGTACTTCCAATAATAATTTATCATCTTTTATATCGATCACATATCTAAATCATATGTAGAGTGTAAATTTAGTTTCAAGGAAATCCCAAAAGAAGTTAAGAAAGAAGATTGTGGATTGTGAAAAGATTAAACTTGTAGATACTCACAACTCTTTAAAAGATGCTCTATGTAAAGATGTGGGGATCTTAAATTTCCAAATGATTTAGATAATGGTTGGGAAATCATGGATGAATTGAAATATGAAGTTGATTGGAGCACATAAAGAATAAACTAGCAATTTCCCCTAACAATGCAAAGGGGTGCCATAAGAAGAAAACGATATATTAAAATGTAATATTTATTATATGGATTTGAACATAATTAGTAAGTAGAAAAAATGATAGTTGTAAATGTGTTTAGTTTAAATAAAACAATATTGAATCTAAGACTATCACTAAAACAAGATTATGTATTAGTAAAATCATATCAAAATTTACATGTAGAGCATTTTTTGTAAGCCTTAGAGTTGGACAAGCAACATAATGCTTGGATTTGAAAGGAAACCATGACCTCTGTTCCATCTTGAGCTTAAGCCAACGTTGTGGCTAGGAAATTAGTGGTATCTAATGCAGAGCATTAATTTCTTTCCTATTAATAAAATACATTTACTAATCTAAATTTTAAAATATTCGTGGAGTAAACGGATTAAAGTATAATGTTAATGTATAGATTCGACTACTACAAATAAAACTTAAATATATGTTAATCTTAGTCAAAACCAATTTACAAATAGATTATTAGTTTAAGCGTAATAATCCCTCCAATCTAATAGTTATGACAAAAATTTCCAACCAACAAATAATACAAATAATCAATACATAAAATCTTCCGAAAAATAATATCACCATAATGCACCACAATAAAATAAAAATAAAAACAAAAACAAAAAAATCCACAATATGTCCCACTATGACCAAATAATCAATCCAAAATAATATCACCATAATGCACCACAATAAAAAAATCCATAATGTCTCCCACTATTATTCTTTGATATACAGTTAGATAAGTCCTCCTACCAACATCAAACTCAAAACTTTATTTATTTATTTTACAATGTCTCCCACTATTATTCTTTGATAGAGAGTTAGATAAGTCCTCCTACCATAATTGAAAAGAAAAAGACCTATAACCAAACATAGATTCGGAGAGGATCCATCTCCACGATGGACCAAATTTACAAAAAACTATTATTACATAAAATGAATTTATATTTAAAACGTATTTATTACTCATGTAAATATAGTTTATATTTAATAATTCATTTATTAAACAAATAACTATCCCATGACCTCAGTTGTGGTCGCTATTGCAGTCGAGCGCAATGGTCATGGTGATTGTCATTTGCTCCTTGCTGAAGCGAGGGATTTCGATCATCAATTCTAGAATGTGTATTATATAGTCTAAGACTATATAATATAATAACAATATATAAAATAACTTTTTTGGAAATTTGAAATGGAAAATGGTCAAATCTTAGATGGAATATGATCTTACCAATGTTATAAAAGAGCAATGATTTAGAGATTAAAAAAAATATGGAAGAAACTTAGAAATGTTATAAAAGAACAATGATTTAGAGATTAAAAAGAAATTATGGAAGAAACTTATAAAACAGATTGTTTAAATTACAAAATCCTTATTCTTTTAAAAGATGTTAAAAATAAATTTAAAGTCAGCTCAAATGTCATTAATGAATATTACAAATAACCCAAAATTAAATCATCCAAAATTATTTTAATTCAAATCCTTCATGTTGATATTCCTATAGGATACATTGATAACACATTTCAAGATGATAAATGTGGAGTTTGTATGTCAATCAAAAATTGAGGAGAATTGTTTTTTAAAACGTGGATGGGATGTGGAAACGACACTAATAGAAGGGAAGATGTATTGGCTTTGTGGGGATTTTTATATTTTGCACAAAAGAAAGGAATTTGTTTTATCTTCATGTGTATAGAGATTCAAACGTACTTAATGATTGGGTGAAGGGTAAAGTAACCTTACATGTGGTTTTACTAGAGCATTGGTTGGAAAGGATTAAACAACTCAAATCTTCCTTTTATAATCTTCAAATTTCTCATATCTACATGGAATTAAATGAGGAATCTAACTCTTTTTAAAAATGAGTGATTGGGAAGGAGGAAGCAGTCCTCTTGTATGGGGAATTGCTTAATAATTTTGTGATTTTCCATGGCACTTTACAAGTTTTTGGATGTTAATTGTTCTTCTTGAGTTTTTAAACAATGTGATGGAAGGCTGTAATAAATATGCATAATTTTCTTTCCCCGTCATTCTTGGAAGAAAACTAACATGTGATATGTTGTTTGTTTGAATTAATTAGGTGATATGCTAGAACAATACTTTCAACAAACAAGTATTGTTTACTAGTTACAAAATTGTCTATCATTAGAAGAGGAAGTAAGCTTTTATGTTGTAGTTTTGCCAAGTATGTTAGACTAGAGGAGTGCTCCAACCTGAGTAGTAGATCTGAAAGTTATGTAATGGTTGGGTTACATGACATATATATAATCTTTGATTCAATCTATGAATATCAAGTTATATATATATATATTTTTTTTGGGGGGGTGAAAAAAAATTCTTCATCCACTTGGATAGCGAGATAAATAGAACTTGTTAAAGGACTGCCAAATTGACATAAATATTAGAGAAATAGTGACAAATGTGTTAAAGTTTGGATTCATATTGGGAAGTAAAGAAAAATGAACTTGACTAATCACTAACATATATCCATCTTAAACCTTGCATCAAGCATCAAGATAGATTAAATAAGTGTAAAGTTTCTAATTATTTAATTCCATGGCATGTATTAATTAATTTCTATTAAATGATTAAAAATTTACATTGGAGAATTTGATCCCACTTTGTGCTTGATAGATCTTGATTTAAGATGTATCTATGTTGATTTTAATTTGTTTAAATTTTGTGTATAATTTAAAATTGAGTCGACATATACTAGGTTGTAGAGCACCTCGCTACTCTCAATGAAATCAAGAGTATGGTGTGTTGAAGGGAAGACTGCCAATTCCAATGTATAAGTAACATAATTAGAACATCAAGTCATATGATTTGAATTTAAGAAACAAAACTCATTTTTCATAACAATTTCCACTTGAGTGTAGGGAGTGGGTGCTTTAGATTGAAGGTATTTAACAGAAAGTTGTATCAATCAAAAAGGTTCATGCCTCGTTCACAAAATTGGTTGTTATATTAAATCATATATTCCAATAAATATAGTGATTGATGGATATGTTGCCACATTAGATTAATCATGCATATCAAGACGACCCAAAAAACAATTGCAAAAATATTAAGGATGCCTTCACTTATAGCTTTGTAGGAAAATTGTTAACACTCTACAAAGGATCTATTAGATGATAAAAATGCAAAGGGTTTATTCTATCCCATGCATGTGTAGAAGAAATTATACTAGGGATACCAATCAATTAATAAATGAGTTTTGGATTACTCACCATTGTAGTGAATATAATTACAACACATGTACAAATAACACAAGCATACATTTATAATATAGTAGTTACACCATTGAAAATCCAAAATTTGGTGATTGAATTTATTAGTTTGAAGGTGATTTCATTAAAGCTCTAGTCAAACTTGTAATTGAGGGACTTGTTCAAAGTTTAGAGCTTTCATTTAAAATTCAAGTGGCACATTGCCAAATAAACTCGTAATTTCTAGGTATGTTTATTATAGGTTATTGAAAATTCTATTTTCTAAATTAGAGATAGGAGTACGTGTATTCCTATGGCTCCAAACAAGAGACCTTTGGCCTTGCCAAGCCTATTTTTAAAAATCTCAAAGATGAGAGATTGGGTGACCTATATTGTGAGTTCTTTGAAACCCAAATGAATAGATAAACTTTATATAATATTTGTTGGGTCACATTTGGAAAATTTCAAGATGTATGTGATTGAATTCCAAATTGGGATTGTGACTCATTAAAGCCATAGTTCTTCAAACATATTATTTTCAAGAAATTGTCCAATTATGGATCAAATTTTATGATTCTCCATAGTGTAAATTGATGTTCAAATATGGCTCATAAGTTATTTTTCCTGTAACATATGTGGTGTTTCTAAGATTTTGAATCTTTTTTAAAACACCACACCATATGAAAAATCCTTGGCCTTTGAATTTAATCCATAGGTCCAATATACGTAGCACATTTGATGATTCATCTCTTTCCCTAAATGGATCATGTGCGTGAAATAGTTTTATCTTTAAAGGATTTCATATTCCCTAAACTGACAAGAGAGGTTGTTCAATGACTTTGCTCATATTTGGGTATGATGATGATGATGATGAGACATGCATGAAATATTTGAATGGTGCAAGACATCTTACTTGGGACCAAAATATTATTACATGAATCACTTCATGCTTCATTGTGATCTATTAATACAACAAAATGAATCCATGAAACAACATGTACACTTGGAAGGGAAGGAACTTTGGAACGGAATTAAAGAAAAAGCTCTGATTGTGGGTGATATCATTAGGTTTCTAAATAGCAAGTCTCATAGTGAATTAGATTTGTTAAGGGTTTGTTATCAAGCAATTATAATATTAGAGTTTGGGATGATCATTATTAAGAATAAGTGTATGCAAATAGTTCAAAATAAATGTATTGTGATAAATAAAGCTTGTAAAAATTTCAAGAATCAATTCAATCCTTTATATTAGTTAGGTTTAAGTCCTCCATGGAGAAAGGATAAGAGACTCTATGGTGCAAAAGTCTATCATTATGCTCCATTAGTCAAAAAGGTTAATGTAAAACAATTTTAGACAACATATTTTTGACAAATTACAAAGTTATTTTATATTGTTAACGGTGATCCATGAAATTTTGGTATTTTACATTTTTTTTAGGTTACCCCAAAAAATCATATAAGTCTTGATCAATTTTAAATGCAATAAAAAATAAAATTATAGGGAATTATTGTAAATTTGAGCATATAGATCTGTAGACAAACACACAACTCACAAAGAAGATCTCACAATTTACTCAGCAATTGAAGAATGAAACAGTGCAAAAGGCTTGCAACTGTGAATGATTTCATTAATCAAAAAAATAATCTGAATGATAATTACAATGAAGTAAAATGGATTTAATAGCCATAAGCAATTCGAATCCACATGAGGAAGTTTGAATTGATTAGACTCTACTTGACTGTAGGTAACCAAGACTTGTCTAAATCACTATCGGAGGACCCAGTAGTTAACTGTCCTTGTCTAAATCATAACTGGAGGTTCATCGGAGCTTTAAAACACAACCAAGTGTTACATTTAGTGTTGACTAATGGTTAACTGACTGTGGTAGGTGAGAAAAGCGCCCCACATGTTTGCAATCAATTAAAACTAGCGCTAACTGAATGTAGAGGGCTAGAACTGAATGTAACTGACTCCTAACTTGGCTTGACTAGTCATTAACTGAAGTGAACTGACCTTGGTTGGTTTCGGCACTCCCAGTTGCTTCCTAAATTGTAGGGATTGATCTAGGAGACTCCTAAAATTATGCAATCAAGTGCAATAACTGGCAGCGAGCCTCAATTAGTGTTCCCCACACTTTAGTAACTGAAACATGTGCCCCAATTAGGTCAAGTTTACCTAATGGTGCTAATGACTATAAATAGACTGGATGGACTCCCGATTTAGACATGACTCCTGATTTAGACATATGACCAAATTGGACAAGGGAGGATTAATAATCCTAACAATTATGTTGTAGACTCAAAATTATAATTCGTTGGCTCTTTATTTAAACTATTATAAATAATGTAATTTCTAAAAGTGTGCCCCCTTTTTTTTCGATCGACATAATTTTTTTTTTCTTTTTCCTCTGGTACTAGGGGAATCGGTAACTGGGCAGTTCTGGTACTCGCGTGACACGGGGTCCATTCCCGTCGGCTGCCACTATAACCCCGGGTGCGTCCACACAACCCGTAAGCATGGGGCACGGATAAGTCTAGGTGAGATTTGAACTTGAGACCTCCTTTACAACATTCCTTCATTTACACGGCACTTGCCAGTCAGTCTACACCCATGCGGACTTTTGCGTTTTATTTTTTGGTCAGACAACCGTTGTTATTTTTAATGTTTTGATAATGGAAAACAAGCATTAGATCGAATAATTGTCAATACCTAAAAACCTCACTATTTTTAGCTTCTCTATTTTCGGAAGGCAAAAACAATATGCCACACTACAAAGCAACTATTGGAACTGATACCATTATTTTCGTTATTGAACCTATTTTCCATAGGTATAAAGTGTTTAGGTGAGATATGATAATTTTAATTGTTTTTTTGTTAACATGTGTCCATTTTGGTTTCATTACTTTCAAAATCCAATGAAATGAAAAATCCATATCTTGAAAAATACACAATAAAAAATTTCTAAAAAATACAGAGCCCTTCATTATTGTGTCTACTTCAAAACAATATTCTTAGATTTTTTGTTTTGAGTAAATTGAGAGAAATGTCCTCTCAAAATAAACATGTTGAATCGATAAGCTTTCCACATTGATCCAATTCAAAATATTATAATAATTAGTATATAGATCCATTGGTTACGTAATTATAGCCATGCCCTAATACATTATGTGTAGATTATTATAGGATATTTTGTTTTTAAGAAACGTGAGTTTAACAGTGATTTCAGGCCCCTAAGAAAACATGACTATAATTAGTCCTTTAGTTTTATAAGAACATACTGTCAAACATTTTCCAAATTGACATATCAAATCTCAATAAAAAAAATTGAAAAAATAATGAATAGGAATCTAACAAAATTCTCTAAAAAAATTATTTCTACTGGAAAGTGAAATTCTTGACACAAATGATAACTTTTGTTTGCCCAAAGTTTTTTTTTTAACAAAAACGGTTGAAGGAATTTTTATAAAAAATGAGTAATTAAATGTTACAATAGACTGGACACATATTGTTCCCATAGGAAGACCAAGTCCATGCCTCCTTGTGCTTCCTTTTCCATTCTATTTTTTTCATCATCATTCCCTATTCTATGAGTGATGTAACTCCTTATAAACTGCCCAAGCAGGAGGATACAAAAACAGAACATTCAAAGGATGTAATGGATAGGTTCACTATAAAGGGATCCAATTTCTCTCGTAATCCTGTTGATCACATAATAGGTCTCTACAATCTAATTCCACTCCCTTATTGGCCATACTGTCTGCTTGGTTATTATTTTCTCCAAAAACATGAAGAAAGTTTATGGATTTGTAATCATTTACAATGCATATAAACAGATGATGAGTCTTGGTGACTGGATTCTTTCGATTCCTTGCTAGTTTCCTCGTTTCCCCAATGACCATTCATGAGTCACCGAAGAACACTATTTCCTCAGTGCCATCTTTCCTTGCCAACTCTAGTCCTTTTATTAATGCTAACCATTCCGCCCCATTGTTAGTCTTCCTGTCAATTCCCCAAGCATACTCTTTCAGCTTTATTCCTTCAAAAACGAAATAGACTCCCCCCGCTCCTGCCATCCCCGAATTTCCTTTCGAGGCACTCTCAAAAAAACAAAGAATTGCAGCCTCATTAGAGGAAATTTGGGGTCTAAAATAGGCCTTACAAGAAAACGTGCCAAAATAAGTTTTTGTGAGTTGGAATTCAAGAACCAATAGAATTTCAATAAAATAAGTCAACCATAATGGTTGAATTGACATATTTGTCATTAAAAAAAATTACTTTTTTTGTTCGTATTTTCGACATATCTCATTGTGTTTTTACTCAAATTTCGATCGGGAGAGCTCGTTTGATGCAGAATTTGATTCCGCATCCAACGAGTACCCACAATTCATACTTTTGATGGACCTTGCTACCCCCAAAACAAGAAATACCTGAAAAAATGTGATGATGATGTCATCATCACATTTTTTCAGGTATTTCTTGTTTTTGGGGTAGCAGGGTCCATCAAAATTATGCAGTGTGTGTACTCGTTGGATGCAGAATCAAATTCCACATCCAACGAGCTCTCCCGATCAAAATTTGAGTAAAAATACAGGGAGATATGTTGAAAATACGAACACAAAAAGTAATTTTTTTCTTTCTTCCTCCAAAATTAATCAATATTATTTTATTATTTTTACTGTTATTTTATTATTTTAACTATTATTTTATTATTTTCCTTAGGAGGCCCATTTTAGACCCCAAAATTCCTCTAATGAGTTTCTTCCACCAGCATTTGAACTCTTCTGAATTCATTCTTATTTTCCAAGATTGCAAAATTGATTTTTTTTTGTTGAGTCCATGGCAGATGTGGTGGGAGACCTAGCAATTCAGAGACCCAATATCTTTCTTCTGTTGTTAGTGGTTCCTTGTAGATATTGTGCATACAGCTCATGAATAAAACTTCCACCCAAAGTGTTTTTGCAGTTGTTGCAACTTTTCTCGGATTGTTTTTTCCTCCTCAAAGATCTCCTTATTTCTCGATGTCCATATCTTCCAGTAAATATATCTTGGAAGATGTTTCCAAGACCTAAAAAAGTTCGTTTGTTGAAGAGTGATCCTTGTTAGTAGTCCTTCCAGCAAGCAAATAGATTGTCCCAATTTTTTGGCAGTGTCAATTCGAATTGCAAATCTTTGTAAGCTTGGTGCCACACCTGATTGGAAAATTTGCATTCCAAAAAAAGGATTTCTAGATATTCCTCTGACTCTTTGCATAGAATACATCTCAGCGGGCCTTCCATTCCTCTTTTTCTTAGATTCTCTGTTGTTAGTGTTTTGCGGTGGGCTAGTATCCAGAAGAACACGTTGATTTTTGGCATACCATCCTTGTTATAGATCTTCTTTCATTTCGTGTCGTTGTTGTAGCTGATATAATCAACACCCGCTGCTTTGTAACCTTCCTTCACCGTTTAGCACCCTGTTTTTCCCCAGCATATTTCATCCTTCAGCACATTGTCGACAGGTGTTGACATCACCTTAATGAGAGCATGGTATTCTTTGCTGAGTTGGTCGATCCAAACAGCCCACCTCCTGATGTTCATCCAGGTAGAGAGGTCGTAGACGGTGTGGATATTCATATCATCTAGACTCTCCTTTAAATATGGGAACGCTTGCACTAGATCGATAGGGGAAACGGTTGCACAATGACCAGACCAAATTTTAATATCCTTCCTGTTGCCCGGTTTCCATTTCATTTTCTTAGTTCGGATATGTGTAGCGTTTTTACACAGCTCCCATATTAGCGAGACTTTCATGTCCATGTTTATATTGTCCACATATCTCTTTTTGGTTCCATTCAGGTTTTTTTTTTGGATGATTTCCTTCCAACACGCTCCTTTTCCTTTTACAACTCTCCATAGAAGTTTAGCTCCAAGAGCTAAGTTCATTTTTCTTGGAGCTCATATTCCAGCTCCTCCATAAATTTTTGGTTTGCAAACAGTTTCCCCATTCACCAAATGAAAATTTTTAAGGTTGTCTGATTTGCCTCCTTGCCACATAAATCTTTTGATTTCCCTTGTAAAGTCTTTCATATTTTTTTTTGGCGAAAGAGAGATCGCATAAGAGTAATTGGGGTAGGAAAAAAGGATTGAATTGATAAGGGTGAGCTTCCCAGCCGAATTAAGCCACCTTGTCTCCCATGATTTAATTTTTTTCTTGGTCTGGTCTATCATCCCTTTCCAGTCAACAACCCTTTTTTCCCTTTGAAGATTGGGATCCCAAGGTAATTGAAGAAATTCCATGTTGCATTTCCTTTGAATCCAAGGGTCCTAGCTGTCTTTGCCAACATTTCCAGGGGGAAGTTCCAGCCGTAAACTTTGGACTTGGTTGAATTTACTTTGCCATCAGTTGCTTTTAGGAAAGTAGAAGGAGCTAATTTGAATCTCCGTGCAATTTTGATAGATGCTCCTCCTAGAAGAATGGTATCATCAGCAAACTGCGCATGGTTGGAAACTTTCACTCCTTTGGATATCTTCAAACCTTTTATATCTCCAGACTCCTACAAATGTTGTAGCTTTCTGCTCATAGCTTCAGCCACCAGGAGGTAGAGGAATGGAGACATTAGAGAACATTGTCGAAGCCCCTTGGTTGCCTAAAATAATTTGGAAGGTATACCATTTACTAATGGTGCAATCCATGGCCTGCTTATACACGCTTTTACCCATTTTACAAATATTTTGGAAAATCCAAACTCAGACATGATTTCAAAGAGAAAAAGTGATTTACTCTATGAAATGCATTTGCCATGTCCAGTTTAATGGTCATACCTTGTTTCTTCCTTTCCACGCTAGAGTGTATTGATTCATGAATAATGATGATGTTTTCTAGAATCTTGCGCCCTTCTACAAAACCTCCTTATGAATATGAGATGAGACGATCCATGATTCTTTTCATTCTCGTAGCTAAGATTCTTGACAGTATTTATATGAAATATTGCATAATGAGATTGGCATGAATCTGTCAAGCCTTAGAATACTCTTTTCTTTTCGAATTAAATCCAGGAAGGATGAGTTAGTGGCCCCACCAATCTTGTCTTTTTTCCTTGTCCAGTTTAGCATTTTTTTCAGATGTTCTTTTATTATATCCCACAATACTCTGTAAAAATTAATTGTGAAACTGTCTGGCCCTGGTGCTTTATTAGCATGGAGTGACTAGATTTAATTTCTTATCTTGTATTCCATGATGGGTTTCGCCAGCTCCCTATTCTCTGCATCTTTTATGAGTGAGGGTATACTGTGGAATAAATCCACTTATGCTTCTGGATTTGTCTCATCCGTGTCTGCATACAGCTCTTGATAATTATTGTAGGCATGGTCCTTTAGATATTCTTGCCCTGTTATCTTGTTTCCATGATCATCTTTCAGCTCCTTAATGACATTTCAACTTTGTTGAACCGTGGTTTTCCTATGAAAGTACTCAGTGTTGTTGTCTCCACCTTTCAACCATGTGTGCCTAGATTTTATTCTCCATACCTCTTCTATCTACCTTACATCATTTATAATTCTGATGTTCATCTCTTTCTCCTACTTTAGATGCACTGGAGTAACCTCTTCCACTTCCATTCTGGATTGCATAGCAGCTAATTCACTTTGTAGTTTGATTTTTTTCTTTGTTTGGATTCTCGAAGTCTTCCTTCACCCATTTATTTAAAGCACCTCTCATTGTTCTAAGTTTTTATTCCTAAATGTAACTGGGGGATCCGTAGTGTTGGAAATTCCACTCCCTTTAGATTAACTCGATAATTTTAGCATCATGCATCTAGATTGGGTTGAATCTAAATGGAATGGCCCCAAGATTGACTGGAGGGGATAAAATCAGAGCTATTGGTTTGTGGTATGAGACTGTTGAAAGGAGAGGAAGAGGGGTAGGGAGGATGTATTTCTGCAAGAAGGTGGAGCTTACCAGAAATATGTCCAACCTTGCCGCTACATGCCCTATTCCAGTTCTTCTGTTGCTCCAAGTGTACTTTCTGTTCCTCAATGGGATGTCCATCAAATCCATATCTTCCATCAAGTCTGCCATCTTCTCACCAAAAGGGTCCCTAACCTTTGTTCCTCCTCATTTCTCAATTTGTGACTTAGTGGTATTAAATTCCCCAGCAATAATGAGATCTTTTCCATGAAGCTCCTCCTTTAGTTTGTTGAGATCTTCCCAAAATGTTTTCTTATCCATGTAGTGTGTTGGCCCGTATACATTACGGATGTATAACGGGATTAGGTCCTCCTTTTCCTGAATTTATGTCAATAACTAGTGACGGCTTTCACTAATTTATTTGACCAAGAATTTTCCTGAGATTATGGTGTCTATTCCGCTAGGTGCTCCTTTGGAGCTTATGTTTTTTCCTTTGTTGTTTTTCTAGAAACAACAACAAAGTGCCATAGCTTCCAAATTTGGTATTTTTGTCTCTTGGAGCAGCAGTATATTTGGCCTCTCATATTTTATTATCTTCTTTATTGCTTCTAATTTTCTTAATCCTCCCAGACCCCTACAATTCCAAGAGACGGTTTTCAACATTTCTTTACTAATTGAGATCCTACTCAGGATATGCCATCTGTTATTTCCCCTCCTATATTTTTAGGGTGTTGGAGGAGTTTCGTTTCCTCAAGGCTTCTTTGCCTCCATCGCTCCATCTCTCTTTCTTCTTCTTTCTCTCTTAGGTATCTATGTGTCTTCCTTCCTCTTGTAATTGATTGCATAGTTACTTCATGTGATTCTTGTGATCCTTGTGAAGGAAACCGTTCTGGAGAGTAACCCTGCAAAGTGACTCTGTTATGTTTTACCATCTCTTCCCAGGTTCCCCCTAGTTTTGTATACCCTTCTGGAGCTTTTTCGATCCTTTCATTTCTGGGAGACAAAGGAGGGGCCCTCATGGCTGCATGGGATTCTTCTTCTTCTGTTTGAACTATTATTGTTTCCAAAGGGTGGATTTCTCCCTCTTCCATAAGCAGTGCCTCAAATTGGTTATTGGTCGAGACTTCCTTTACTTCTTTGTGATTTTCCTTACTTATATTTTTTTTCACCTCACTTGTTACTGGATGATTTTTTCTTCCCCTTTTTAATTGTTGCTAGCCTTCCTTTTGATTTTTTTCTAAGATTTCTTGAACCACCTTTGGACAGTTTTGGACAAAGTGTCCATACTTGTGGCAATTCTTGCACTTGAACGGTAGTTGCTCATAGTCTACCTTTTTCATGTGTTCCCATCCGTCCATGTATAATTTTACAACCTATGGCAGGCCTTTCTCCATATCTACTTCAACACAGATCCTTACATAGGAAAACAAAGTTCCCTTTGGTTCCTCTTTCTCAATGTAATTGCCGAGAGAGATCCCTATTGCTTGTAGCATTTCATCATTCCAACAGTGCAGAGACAGGTGTGGGAGGCGGACCCAAATCGAGACCGCCGATGGAACATCCTTTTCTATATCGAATTATAGGCTCCATTGATTTGCATATAAACCACGAGGACCCATGAAATAGGGACCGCTCCTGAAGATAAGATCTATGTCATCTTTGTTTTTTAACAAGAAGGAGAAGAATCCCTTTTCGCAGAAGCAGTGTTGCAACCCCCCAGATATCAAGGGCATCCAGTTCTTGTTTATCCATATCTCCATAGTCTTTGGCAAAGGCCATATTCCAGTAAACTCACCTGTCAGACCTTTCTCACTCAAGGCTAGGGATTTTAGTCTTGAAGCTGCTACCATGATCTAGATTCTAGGAGCGGTTGCTCACTTCATGAAGTTCACATCTTTGGATTCAAGGATGCATAAAGTTGGGGGAGAAGTGGTAGCCACCAAAGCCTTGAAAGCTTCATCTAAGAATCTTCGGCTTTCCTGCGGACTCAGATCCGGGGGTGGATCCATTCCTACAGATTCCCTGGTAGATCTTGAAGTCAAATCAGTTGATCATGCTATGGATCTGATCAAAATATCAAGAAATTCCATCTGAGTGTAGCAGCAGATCCCCAAAAACCAAGCAGCGCTTCCTACACCACACAAATCACCGACAGATCTGTTGTTGGGCCATAGACCACGGGCTACGTTGGATGCATGCACGAGATAAGTCTTCGGCTGCATGCACGAGATCATTGTTACCTTGTTTTCCCAAAGTTGGAAAACATGAAAAATCAGATTTATTTTCTCACAAGACCCCCAAAATAGACACCCATACTCATGGATTCACCCCTAAGTCCTAACATAATTTTTTTCAAAAAATACTATTGTCATTTAATATGCCAAATTTACATTTAATTAAATTGTCCTTGTGAATTTATGGAAATGTTAACAACTGAGTTTTGTTTCCTTCAATTAATTCAATGTTCAATATATAATAATAAAAAAAACTAGGATGATCTACATAGAATGTAGATCCCTTTTATTTATTTTAATTTTAGTTTTTTTAATTATTTTTTGAATTTAACCCATTAATAATTGATTCACATTTTATATACCTTTATGTTCTCATCAACATTTACAACTATTACATAAAATGAAAAAACAAAAATATTCTTTGAAGAGGAAAGATCCATAAGGATCCCAAATAATTTTTAATGATTTTTGCTTATGTATTTTTTTATGCCGCTAGGTTTTCTTTAAGTTCCTTTGAAACTCTTTACAACAAATTTCAATATAAGTTTTAAGAGAAATTAAACAAAAATATAATATGAAATCTAAAGTGTCAAAATGATATGCCATTAGATAAAGGATTCATAAAAAAATCCACTAGATTGAACTCCGTCGCCTAATATAAATGATATGAAGTTGGTTTCACCCTCTTGAAGTTGTAGCTATAGAAAATCCTATAGCAAGAGGGTTGAGATTCATCAATTAAATCACTTGATCAACACCTATAACTTAACCAATCCTCTAAAAAAATTGATCTAGCTATATAGCTTAATTGATCCATTTAAAAATCTTGATCAAGCTATATAGCTTGTCTGAGATTTATGAAAAGCTTATTCGAGTGATATACAAAGAATTTGAATTAGCTCAATTATGGGTTAATCTAACCCTCAATCAAGATTAAAAATATAGCTCAATCAAGGTATATTTACAAACAAAAAACTCTAATAAAAATATTTGATAACACACATTTTATGTTTCGGTTAGCGTTATGTAAATAATGCCTCCAAGTTTGTAGTCCTCTCTTAAACCCACTCTCTAGGTATCCTTCTGGTGGTAGGTTTTCTCAATGGATTCCCCTCCAGAGCCTGGTCTAAGGGAGTGAGTTACTTGAATATATGAAGCATTCCATCCCTTGGCTGCTTCATCGCGTCCTTCTTCCTCCTCTGCGAAGATTCCACCCTTGCATCTTTGTGAAATACACTTTATCTATAAAGGTTCAAATATCCTCTCTGGATTCTAGATGCAAAGTATTCACCCTCCTTGGAAAAGGATTGGTTGGATTTTTTATGGGTTTCTGTCCATCCCCAAGTGTAATGCAGATTTGGATGTATAAAAATTGTAGGCATCTTATTTCAAGTAGTATTCAACAATGTTTTTGTCGGTTAGGATACTATGTGTTACTTTTTGAGAAGAAACAAGACAAATATCTCATTTTTAGTAATGGTACATACTGCATGGGGCCAAGGGGTGTGTATCTCAACAAATGTGACATGTCCATTAATATAGAGAAGTGTACCCTCTATGCGGTTCTAGTATGGGTCAAACTTCCTCATTTTCCTTTGCATTGTTGGTGTGAAAAGTACTTTGTGGTGATAGGGAATACTTTAGGAAAATACATAGATAAATCAAAGCCAAAACCACCAATGTTTACATGTGATTTCATTTGTGTTGAGTTCGATTTGGAAAAGGGTTTGTCAGAGGCTATAAGGTTTTCTATGCATGGATGGAAAACTTGCAGGATATCGATTATGGGTAGCTCCCTTTCAAATTCAAGATGTGTCATGAATATGGGAATTCGCTCGAATTTTCCCCAAAATATTGACTAAGGATCCTATTAAGGGGAATGATGAAGGACAGAAGCAGGTTTGAAGAAAAGGGGAAACGACATTTGCAGTGGCCCCTCTTGAAACCCCAATGACTCATTCCTCTTACAACATCTTCCAAGCCTTGTCTATAGAGGAGTAAGGGGAAAAATAAAAAGAGATCAAATTAGGACAATGAAATAGTAATTTTGAATCCTCAAATAATTTAAGATCAACCTCCCTTAGATGAGTTTGGTGTGGAAGAAAATGATGTATCTCTTATCCCTTTAGATCCATATCAAGGAGTTTGTGCAATGCATGGGAGAATTAAAAATAATCTAGTGGTTATTTTGACCAAAATGAAGAACAAAAAACCATAAGGAGATTCCTCTAAAAGTATGGAAGAGGATCAAATCACTTTGAATAAATCTGGAAGGAGAAAAAATAAGTAGCATCGAGAGGAGCAGGCGATAAAGGATAAATATTTGGGCAAGAAATCCTTCTTAGAAAAGCATGTTAAAATGATGCATCCTATTCTAAATGAAAGGATTTGAAAGAAGAAAGGAAGGATAGGGGTATGAGGGACAACCTTTAACTAAAAAATAGTGATAATTTCATCCTAGAACTATAGGGGTACGGGGGAAGAAAAAAATTGGAATCTAATAAGAATTTGATTTTAAAGGAAAGACCCTCCATTCTATTAATTTAGGAGAGTAAAATGGAGACTCAATATGCTAGAAGTCAACTACAAAGATTTGGAAAAATGGTGAAGGTTGTGAAATGAGTGTAAGATGTGCCTTAGGGGGTATAACAACCCCATGGGATTCTAATAAATATAGAATGGTCAAGAATGAGGAAAAATCTCATTGGATTATAAATGAACTATAATATTTGGTAATGAAGGAAAAATTTTGTATTTTCAATGTGTATGGGCAAGTACAATACAAAAGTAGATTGAATTTGGAGATATCTAAATGCTCTTTAGGATAGGGGTTTCTCTCAAAGAAGTATTTTGGTTGGGGAATTTAATGTCACAATTTTGCAAATAAAGTGGGGAGTATGGTTAGAAATCAATTTGGAGAGTAGTTGGAATGCTTAATGTTGGCTTGGGATCTAATGGATACTACTCCAAGGAAAGGTTGCCTATACTTGCTATAATTCAAGGATTGGTCTAGGGAATATAACAACCATATTGGATAGATTTTTGGTTCACAACCCTCTCAAAAAGGATATATTCTAAAATCTAGAATAATCCCATCTATAACATCAGATCACAAGCATATCACTTTATCGATTAAATTCTTGAGTACCATGGTTCCATTCCCTTCCATTTCAATCATCTATGGTTAAGGTAGGAGGAGGCACGATAGCTTTCCCAATGTATTTTGTCAAAAAAAGTAAAGGGACTGGAAACATATGTCTAGGAATCCACCTCAAGAGAAGAATCCTCACAAGAGGAAACCTACTTGGGTATGAGAAGCTATCCAAGGTGCAGAAAGATATGGGGCTCCAGAAGAGATACATAGAGAAAGGAAAAGAACCAAGTCCTGCTCCAGTTATGTAGCCCTATTATGTGACTTCATTGATAAAGAGCCTTCCAACTATGAAGAAGTGGCAGAAAAAAAAGAATGGAAGGATGCTATGATCGAAGAGTATCAATCGATCATGAGGAATGATGCTTCGGATGTTGTCCCAAGACTAGAGGGGAAGTCTATTGTGAATTCCAAATGGATCTATAAGATCAAGCATGCTGCAGATGGTAGCATAGAGAAATATAAAGCAATATTTGTGGCTCATGGTTTCTCCCATAAAGAAGGAATAGATTATGAAGAAACTTTTGCTCCTGTAGCCAGATATACTTCCATAAGATCAGTACTCAATTTAGCTATAGTAATGAAGTGGAAAGTACACCAGATGGATGTCAAGACAACTTTCTTGAATGGTGTAGTAGAATAGGAAGTATATGTGGAGAAGCCACTCAGTTTTGAGACACATGACAGAGAGACTCATGCGTGTAAGTGAAATAAAGCACTGTATGGTTTGAAACAGGCACCCAGGACATGGTACAACATAATTGACATCTTCCTATCTAGTTTGGGCTTTACCAAGAGTAAAGCGGATTCCAACCTTTACTATAAAGTTGAAGAAGGGAACCCATTGATACTCCTACTGTATGTAGATGATCTATTTGTAACAGGTGAGGATGAGTTGATTTATGATATAAAGAGGAAGCTTGTTACCGATTTTGAAATGAAGGACTTGGGTATGATGCACTATTTTCTAGGCATGGATGTGTGGTAGAATGTAGATTCAATTTCCCTGGGACAAGGGAACTATGCAGTAGAGATCCTGAAGAGGTTCGAGATGATGGACTGCAAATCCATGACCACACCTATGGCATCGAACCTAAAGCTATTGAGTGATGCTTCATCAGAAGCGGTTGATGCTACGATGTATCGTCAGATGATTGGGTCCTTGATGTACCTGACAAATACGAGACCAAATATTTGCGTTGCTGTGAACACATTGAGCCAGTTCCTGACGGATCCGAGACATGTTCACTTGATTGCTGGAAAGCATATTCTAAGGTACCTAAAGGGTACAATTGATTATGGGATCAAGTATGAGGAAAATCAGAAGATTAACCTGGAAGGTAATGTGGATTCGGATTGGGCAGGCAGTGCCATTAATAGAAAGAGCACTTCAGGGTGTTTCTTGAGTATGGGATCAGGTGTGATCTCCTGGTTTAGTAGGAAGCAATCATGTGTGGCACTGAGTACAGTCAAAGCAGAGTATGTTGCAGCTTGTTCGGCTAGTTGTGCGGCAGTGTGGATGAGAAAGCTACTATATGATTTATTTGATGTACATATGGATGCTACTTGTATATATTGTGACAACCAGAGCTGTATGAATCTATCAGATAACCCAGTGTTCCATGACAAGTCAAAACATATCAAGACCAAGTATCACTATATCAGGGATATGGTGCAGAGAGGAGGAGTGAATCTCCAGTATGTTGTGATGAACGAGAAGATAGCTGATGTACTGACCAAACCATTAGCCAGAGTAAATCTTGAGTACTTCAGGGATAAAATTGATGTTCTCTAGATCGAGGTTCCCTCCAAAGGGAATTGATGTGTCCATTGTCCTTTCTAACATGGTGGAAGGCTGAGCTTCACATGGTCAGATGTAAGTGCAAAGAAGCTCTGATGTGATTGTGGGTTGCGTTACCACATGATTAGTGTAGAGATATTCTGATGTGATTGTGGGATGTGTTCCCACATGATTAGTGCAGAGCCATTCTGATGTGATTGAGGGATATGTTCCCACATGATCAGATATAAGTGCAGAGATGCTTTGATGTGATTGTGGGTTGTGTTACCACATGATCAGTGCAGAGATATTCTGATGTGATTGTGGGATGTGTTCTCACATGATCAGTGCAGAGCCATTCTAATGTGATTGAGGGATGTGTTCCCACATGATCGGATGTAAGTGCAGCACCTTTCTGACATGATGAGGTTGGATGTAAGTGCAGCGCCTTTCTGACATGATGAGGTTGGATGTATGTGCAGAGCCTTTATGACATGATGAGTTCAGATGTAAGTGCAGATCCTTTCTGACATGATGAGGTCAGATGTAAGTGCAGATCCTTTCTAACAAGATGAGTTTGAATGTGAGTGCTAGGCCTTTCTAACATGGGTTTTGGATGTGTTCCTCCCATGGTCAAATGTGAGTGTTGGACATGCCTTTCTGATATGGTTCTTGGATGTGTTCCTCCCATGGTCAGATGTAAGTGTTGGGCGGGCCTTTCTGAAATGGTTCATTCCATGGTCAGATATAAGTGATGAACACAATGAATACATACATGAAGGCTAGGCCTACAACCAGCGTGAAAAAGGGTTGGCTCTATAGAATTTCATGTGACAAGTATAATTGAAATAGCACCAGTGATGATCCAGTAGTGACAATCTAGATCAAGTGATGATCCAGACTTGATGATGATCCAGTGATGATCCATATCAAGTGATGATCTAGTAACGATCCATATCAAGTGATGATCCATACTTGATGATGATCCAGTGATGATCCAGATCCAGTGATGATCCAGACTTGATGAAGATAACTTGACGATGAAGATGACTTGACAATGAAGATCACTTGAAGATGAAGATGACTTGATGATGATCCAGATGATACAGAGAAGAATACTTGTGCTGATAAGTTGTGTCGAGAGAATACCTTCCTAGTTAAGAGGGAGTGTTGATGTATTTGTAACTTCAGAAAGTATTCACTTGTATATATTATGTATTGTACCTCGATGTTTATTCTGGGAAGTATCTGTAATGTAATTGAGTCATGTCATGCCCCGATGTTCTGATCGGGAGATTCAATAATGTAAAAAAGTCATAGAGTATGACCCTCCTTATTGATCAAGAGTTAAAGTCCTTGCAATTGTGGGGGTTGTTGGAGGAGCAAGTCGGTACACTGACAGCTTGAACGATAGCCAACTTAGTCGATTAGCTGACTAAGTTGGTCAACCGAGTAAATGAGAGATTAGGTCGGACACATAAGGTCGTGTCGGGTGAGTGAACCGACATGTAGTTATTTGTAACTGTTTGTAAATCATATATATTAGGCTGTTGAGCCAGATGAAAACTTAGTTTAGTTCTCTGTATTGTATGAACCCTCTCATGTTAATATAATCTGTTATAACATATACTTGTTCTTGTCTCTTGTCTTTGTTATGTATGTATGTTTTAGTATGTATTATTGGTAACCTTATGTGATCTGTGAGATTACAACATTGCTTCCGTTGTCGGTAGTACATGTCTGAGATGTATGCAAATAGATGATATCAAAATAGGAGATTAAGGACTAGTGGGAGCGTAAAGTAGCAAATTATTTGCAGAATTACGCACAGAGGAACATATTGACGACTGCTCAAGCAAAGGAAAGATTCTTTACAGAGACTCATGAGAAGTTTGTAGAATCAGTGCCCCAGCTTTTGAAGAAACTCCTAGATGAAAAATCTGGAAGCGACTAAAGATCAACAACTACTAGAAAAACTGATTCAAGGGGGAAGGACAAACCTGTCGGAGTGGTTCGAAAAGATCACCGACGAATTCTATGAGGAGCAAGTAGTATAAGAAAGAACTTTGGTGGAAACCATCAAGAAAAATTCTACATAGAGCTCACCGAACAATTCTTGTGTTCCTTACCAACCTTGTTGTTTAAGTTCCTGATCGACAAAGGAATGGGTCATATAGTCGAACCTCGTCCATCACTTCGTGAACTTCCATTAAACACTAACTGGGTAAAAAAACAAAAGAGGTGGGAAAAATTCATTGCCGAAAGGGAGTGGGAATACTTCCTAAGAAAGTAAACAGAACTATCTGGGCTTTCTAAAGCGTCAAGTAGGCTATGGGGGGGTAGCTAGTCATATGTGGGGATAAAGTGAAGTGGATTCTAGTCGACTAAAAGAAGATACCAATCACCGGTGATGAGATGTTAGCCTAAAAGGGAAATCGAAAGGACAGTGTCACACAAAGGTACGGCGGACTTCCAGAAAATAGAGAGGGAGAAGAGGTTGCAAAGAAGGGAAGAAAGAAGAGAAAGAGCCTTAGCACTGTAGAGAGGAATGAGTACTAGGGTGATCGACCAGGAGAGAGATCCGTCGGAGTCGGGTCATGGTCGACAAGAAGAAGGCATGGAAGAAGAGGCATCCCCTATGGAAGAATATTTATGGATAGAGCAGCGAGAAGCTCTCCAATTAGAAATTCCCCAGGAGGTAATACCTCTATCTCCAATGAATCCGAGTACCCGAATACAATCCATTGTTGAAGAGGACCTTAGACTAAGAGCTGGTGACTTTGGTATATGGAGCCGACTAGATGACGAGAGAAATGATGATAATCATATACTTATCCATCGACCAGAAGAAGGAAATTGGGTTACGCTTCAAGCGATACCCTCCAACCGAAGTATCCACTTACTTTACCCGACACATGAAGGAGCAACCCCCCTACCAAATACATCTTTGGAGAACACAGGACATTCAAAGCTGTGGACAAATAATTGCAGTTGGACATAGACAAAAGAAGTTGAAACTGACCGACTGTTGATCGAAGAAGAAATGACAACAAAAATGACCGACGGAAACGAAATTTTTGTCGACAATAGTTTTGCAGAGAAGAATAAGCAAATAACCCCACTACCCCCACCACCACCTCCACCACCTCCATCTCTCGAAGAAGTCAGTGACAGTGACTTCGACATGGGGCATGGGTCAGCACACATCCCTCTATATGAGGGTGACGAGGACCCCAGACGACATTGGTTTGTTTGTGAGTTGACTTGGGAGGCCAACCAAGTTACAGATGAAGACAGACAGATGGCGTAGTTCGTTGGTGCCTTGAGGAAAAGGGTGTTAACTTGGTATATGACCTTTTCTGAGAGAACCCCACGAGCAACTAAAGCCGAAGTCAAAATGCAATTTCTATCATTTTTTAAAACTCCATATGCAAAACATATGGCACTAAAGAAATTAAAAACGACTTCTTAGAAGCCAGGAGAAACTGTCCGCGACTACGACAAACACTGGAAATACCTTCTTAGCCAATTGGACTATGTTATTGATGAGAAATTATTAATCCAGTGGTTTCTTGCAGGTTTGTCATAGAAAATTCGCCAACACATAAGTCTGGAGACATTCAAGACTTATGAAGATGCGCTCACAAAATCTCTCCAAGTAGAAATGGATGAGGATATTCCAGCATACCCCACCGATCACAAACTAGAAGAACAGCTTGAGATCATGTAGAAATCATTAAAAGAATTAAACCTTAAGATTCAGGATATTTGGTGCACAAAGTGCTCGATGGTCGGACACTCAAAAGAAAATTGTTAAGAGGATATTAGCCAATAGGAAGTTCGATTCGTACAAACAAAGTGTTTTTGCGACATTTTCCAGGAGCATGGGGATCACACGACAAAAGATTGCTTGTTCAACATGAAGAATGGCAAGGCATATTGGTGTTCTAGCTATGAAACTAAGAATCATGCCACGACCGACTGCCATCTAAACCTAAAAAATCGACAGAATTATCATGCAGTCTACCAGACCAATGCAGTCACACAGAATAATGAGCAAAACAATGCACCAAATGATCAGAACAATAAAATATACGAAGGTCGTAGATACGAACGCCGGTATGACAACCGACATGGAGGCTATGGAGGTCGAGTTCAATTCTCTGGGAATCGAGACAACTGACCACATCGGCCAATCCAATGTTTCACATGTTATAAGGAAGGACACCGATATGCAGACTGTCCATACAAGGACAGAACTAACCTCAAATTTTGTACTAGTTGTGGAGTAGGGGATCACTCACTAGAGGATTGCCCTACTATGCTTGAAAAAATAAATAAAAAGAAAAATGTTAATGTCTTGTCGTGTGTGCAAAAAAATGATGTAATAAATACAAAGAATTTGCATATCGTAACCCGACAAGGGACAAAAACTAGGGGTGATAACCCATGAATAAGCACAATAAAAGAAAAGAATGTCTATCCTGATCTAGTTAAAGAAAAACAAATATATAAAGATGCAACAAATGTATTTAAAGAATTTTCCCAATAGGAAGAGGCAAACGACGATCGACATAACACAGTAAAAGAGTTAATACAGCTAGTATAGAAAGATAATTCAGTATCTCGATTCATTGACTTACTATATGAAATAAAACACAACAATAACACCGAAAAACAAACAAAGAATATCTGCAGTCTAAATAAAAAAGACAAAAGTGATGCCGACCCACTTATCGACCTGGAAATTGAAGGGTACCATGTCCGACAAGTTGTACTCGAATTCGGATCACAAGTAAACATCATGACTCATGACACTTGGGAACAACTGGGCAGACCTCGACTACACGAATCAGGAATATACCTGAAACTAGCCGACCAAGGCCTAATTGAAACTATTGGAGTCTGGAAAAATGTCAACACAACGATAAAAGGAATATCAACCAAAGTTGACTTTGAAATTATTGACCCTAAAGAAGGATCCAATTCCTTCCCAGCGTTAGTAGGTCAACCTTGGGGAAGAAAGATGAAAGCATCGATATCCCTAGACAAGAAGAGAATAAAATTGAAAGGAAACAGACAAAAGGTCGTCATACCTTTTCACCCATCTCAAGGAGAACCTTGGACAGAACCTATCGATGAAGAAGTTGACGTCCGACAACTGTACCAGATACAAAACAATGAAGATTATACAGAACCTAATATATATGGAGAACTTCATTTAGGGAATCAAGACTCAATAGGATATAATTCATACACAGAATTATATGATTGGGAAGTCGAGAACTAAAAAACACAAGCAAGAGGGTGTTGGACTGTTCAGAAAGTACAGAAAATCCCCACCCAACAGTGCTTCATAGTATCCATTGTCCCAAAAATATTTGAAAAGAAAATTAGGGAATACCCTACTTTAAAACCAACAGATGTAAGAAGTACACAAATACCAAGGTATAAAGAAAGAGAATCACCAGTCATGCATATAGAACAAGTATCCAAAAACATCAGTGATCATGGCCGATTACAAAGCCTAGTGGAAACTTTTACAGGCCAAGCTGCTAGATGGTGGGATACACATCAATCAAGACTGCAGACATGGACAACAGCTTCAAATTTCTTCATAGAAATATTTGGAGGGAAAAAACTAACAAATCAAGCCCAAATATCTATATTCATTCAAGGACAGAATCCAGAAGACCGTATAAGAACATGTGAAAAAGAATGGAGAAGACCTGGATACAAAGATGAACGTGCATGGGCACACCTATTTCCATCAACCCTCTCCAACTTGCCAAACAAATGGTATAAAATGGAAGAAGCTAGAGGTGAAACATTCCTATGGCATGAACTTAGAGAAAATTTTATTAAAGATTTCAACTTTATACCACAAAATGAGAATTTGGTCGAAACAACAAAACAGATTAAAGAATTTATACAACCGACAGAAAACAAACCCTTAAAAGACAACCGACATACAAGGAACTATAAATATATACAAACTAGGACAATACCACAGTCGAAAAGACTACAGTTGGAAAATGAAAATACAAAAGCGAAAAGCTCTAGATGGAACTCAAACCATGTCAAAACAACCAAACCTATTCGCACAGTACTCAAAGTTGAAACAATCGACAAGGAGGACGCCGACCGAATGAATGCAGTTGAATTCCCTGCCACATTCTCACAGTTTAAGGAATGAATTCAACCAATCAATGAAGCCAAAGCACTGGAATGGCTAGATGCTAAAGTCAAAACTAGAGAATTCGACATCTCAAATGATGACTGACCAAAAATGGCAAATATTGGAGACTACTAGACTGAAGAATAGACAACAGAAATAGTGAACTTATTAAAAGAGTTCCAGGATGTATTTTCCAGCAATTATAAAGATCTCAAAGGTTTAGTCCATGAAATGGGTGAAATGAAAATTGACACTAAACCTGATTTTCGACCTGTGAAGAAAAGACCATAGAAGCTAGCTCATAAATACAAAGAGATAGTCAAAAAGGAGATTGATAACATGCTTGCAGCAGGCATTATCTACCCTATTGACCAATCAGAATGGGCAATTCCAAGGGTTGTTCAACCTAAGAAACATGATCCGACCAAACTAAGAATTTGTGTAGACTTTAGGGAGATAAATAAAGTTACACTAACAGACCCATTTCCAAATCCTTATGCAGATGAAATCTTAAATGAGGTTGCAGGGCATGAATGCTACTCATTTATAGATGGATTCTCACGGTATAACCAAGTGCCAATAGCTAAAGAAGATCAGAAAACGACAACATTTGTATGTGAATTTGGCTCTTTTGGTTACAAGGTTATGCCTTTTGGATTAAAAAATGCACCTGCAGTATTCTCCAGAATTGTGGTCAAGACATTCCAAGAATATATTTACAAAACCATGGCAATATACTTTGATGACTGAACAATATACTCCATGTTAAAAGATCACTACAAATGGCTAAGACTTATGTTGGAAATATGTCGACAAATCCAATTATCTTTGAACATCAGGAAGTGCATATTTGTGACCCCCATAGGGATATTATTAGGGCACATTTTCTGTAAAGAAGGTATTAAGGTCGACTTTGCAAAATTAAAAATTATCCTCGATCTAAAACCACCAGTGAACTCAAAACAAGTCAGTGTGTTACTGGGTCATACAGGATATTACATAAAATTCATAAGTTATTATTCAGACATGACCTATGCACTAGAAGAACTGCTAAGGGAGATAAAGAGTTCGACTGGACAAAATAATGCCATATATCATTTGAAAACTAAAAAGAAAACTAGTCGAAGCACCTATCCTAAGGTTTCCAAACTAGTCGACTAAATTCCATGTCCACATCGACGCATCAGGTCTAGAAATAGGAGCAATGCTAACTCAACCAGGAGATGATGGAATGAATTATCCTATAGTTTACAGTAGCAAAAAATAAACAAAGCTGAACGAAACTATTCGATGATAGAAAGAAAAGCATTAGGAATGGTCTTCGCACTACAAAAATACTGACACTACCTCCTAGCTAATCCATTTATCTTCTATACTGACCATTAAGAATTAAAATACCTTGTAAATAAACCTCTACACCATGGAAGAATCTGTCGGTGGCTACTTCTATTCCAAGAATTTGAATTCGAAGTTGTTGTCAGACCAGGTAAACTAAATGTCGATCCCGACCACTTATCTCGAATCGACACGGGAGAGGAACCGACAGGAGTTGAAGATGACTTACCGGATGCACATCTATTTCAAATAGAAGCAGTCCCAGCAGAATTAGAGGAAATAGCACAGTTCTTAGAAAATGGACAAGCACCAGAGGGCATGAGTACAAAGAAGAAACAAATCTTAGCCATGAAATCTGCACCATATAGCATCATAAATGGATTCTTATACAAAATGGGCTTGGACAACATCCTTAAGAGGTGTGTACTGGAACGCGAAAGAAATAATATCATGCATGAAGCACATTACGGACCTACTGGAGGACACTTCCAAGTAGACACGATTACAAAGAAGATCCAACAATCAAGGTTGTGGTGGCCGACAATTCACAAAGATTGCAAAAAATTTGTAAGCCAATGTGACAAATGTCAACGATTGGGTCGACCCCTACCTAATTCAGAAATGCCCTTGATATCAGTAAACCCAAGTTTCACATTTGAAATTTGGGCTATCGACTTCATAAGACCATTTCCCATACCAACAAAAAGAACAGGTGCAAGGTACATAATAACCGCAGTTGAGTATGTAACCAAATGGGCAGAGGCAGAACCAGTCGACACATGTTCCAGTGAGATAGATGCAAAATTTATCTATGAAAATATCATCACCCAATTCAGATGTCCACTAAGTCTAATCAGCAACCATGGAACACACTTTATCAATAAAACTATTAAAACCCTAACAGACTAGTTCCAAATTGACCACCGTCGGAGTACAGCATACCATCCTCAGTCGAATGGAGCGATTGAAGCATTTAACAAAACATTAACAAAAGGATTAACAAAAATATGTAATGCTGATAAAGACGACTGGGATGAAAAGATACATGAAGTACTATGGGCATACAGAACAACATACAAATGCTCAACCGACCAAACCCCCTTTCAACTAGTTTATAGATAAGAAGCAGTAGTTCCACTACACTTCCGACAACAAACACCTATCATCGCAGATATTTTACATGTCGATGTCGAACAAGGAAGAAAGACCAACTATTACAACTAAGTAAACTTGAATAACACCGACTAATCGCGATACAACATCAAGAAATCCAGAAAACAACAACAAAAGGCATGCCACAATAGAAACATCAAAAACAAAAACTTGTCGGTAGGATACCTTGGTTTACTATACAATAGTCGGGTAAAAGGAAAACCTAAAAATCTACATACATAATGGATGGGACCCTATGTTGTCGAAGAGATACATACCAATGGATCAGTTCGACTAAGGACGTTACAAGGCATAGTATTTCGGAAACTCATTAATGGGGCTCGACTAAAATGCTACAGAAACTGAAATATATATATATATATATAACGAACATAACGGTTAAACAAAAAATATAAAAGTATAAAAATCCAAAAAAACAAAATAGTACTAATACACGCATGAAAGAATGACAGGGAATCACCACTTCGACAACCAACATCACACCCATCGACATAACACCATCGACCAGTTTCATAACCAACATCGACCGACGACCTCGACAATCCCGTCACACATTCATGACTGCAAGCACCAAAACCAAATCACCATTAATGCACACTCAAGTGTTCTTGCTGGACCATCACATCCGCCATTAATACACCCATCGACAAAAACATCCAATGCATCAACTATAAATACTGAACTGCCAAAGGATCATTCACCGCAATTCCAACAGAGAGAGCATCAGAGCAATCAAATGACTAAAAACCAAGAACATCATAGTAAAACTAACTCCCAAACCAACAAGATGGCACCAAAACAGACCAGAGCCTCATCCCAGACCAAGGAACTACAAACTGCAGAGACACCATTAGTAAGAAGACTAAAAAACATCAAGAATGTTAAGGTGTAGGAGGGCTCATGGGAAAAACTATGGGCCGAGATAAAAGAGTGGGATTACATCGACAAGAAGCCTACCCCAGCTGCAGAGAAAATACAACACAGTTCCATTGTAAATTATGTCAACGCGCTCATGGCTAGTTTCGGAGGCACAAAAGAAACATCAGTAAAGTTAATCATAAGCCGGTACCACAATGGTCGATTTTATTTCGATCAACCAGTCGACATCTCTAGGGAATTTATTTACAAATTGACAGGTCTATCAAACAAAGGAGACCCAGTACCAGTCGGTATAAAATAAGGACTGGTCGAAGAACTAACAGGGTCAGCATCAGGCAAAAACTCGAAAGGGTTGATGATTAGCCAAATAACAGCTTGAACACCACATATTGTGGCCAAGATCATAGCCACGACACTCATAATGGCAGGTCGTGGAAGCAACCTCAAACTGGATATGTTGGAGGTAGTAGACACCATTGAAACCAACAGAAAGGTATACAGATGGGCTGAGTATGTTGCTGACATGCTCAAAAACATCAATGAAAATGCCAAGAGACGGGAGGAATTATCAGGTTCCCATCCCTTATGTTGTGGATAGTAATGTACTCTTTGTGCCCTGTCGGGGACAAACAATTTCAAGAACCGATAATATTTCATATGTGGAGATTCAAACCATTCTCCCAGAATGGAACAATAAAGGAACTTGCAAATGGGAAAGTATTTTTGGAAAACTGGCTCTAGCAGTTAAAATTTCGCACAACCAGATGGAGGGTGCCTCAGAACATCCGATGAAGTCTCATAAAAAGGACCACATTCAGCTAGAACTCGACCATACCACGGTGTGTTACATTTAGGGTGCCAAAACAAATGCAAAGACCCTCGACTACTATCTGACAGTCAAAGAGATATTTCAGGAGCTATCTTGACAGGCGGGAACAAAAGTACCAATACCAGAAAAGGCAAAGGAAACAGACTTCTCGATAGAGTAACCGCTAACAGACCAGGAGAAGGAGGAGGATTATGACCTTAACCTATACATCATTACCTTTGTGTCGTAGGAGACACCGATCGAAGGCACTGGTCGGCTACAAATCATAATCAAGCCTCCAACGGCACAAAGGGAAGAGACACATGCATAACAGCAGGTAACCAATCCGGCTGAAGAAAATATCATCCCAACTCAAAAGCCAAGGGGAGAGATACAAACAGAAAATCCAGAGTATGCTGTCACCAAAGAGAATATAACCAAATTGTCGAAGGAGATAGCAGCCTTAATAAAAAGGAAGAAAACACAGCAACAACAACAAGGGAAAGGTAAGTGCAATCTTATCATTGTAGAGTCCTCAGAAGATGAGGAGGAACTGGCAGCTACGACCCTCGACATAATAGAATATGCCACAACAAACAAATTGCCGGTGGAAATCCAATTTTAGAAATTTGTTGAGGTAGGGGCATAGCAAGGTCGACCGAAGAAGGTGAAGAGCACACACACTTCAACGGCTGAAAAATGTTTTGGATCTCGTGTCTACACGCCCACCTCCGTCTCTGACAAAAATAACAAAAGAGCTAATACCAGAACAACTTTCAGTAAGCCCACTCGACTTATGCAAGAATGCTATGTCGGAGGCTGTGAAGGAAAAGTTCAATCGTGACAGAGACCTCCAGGCATACATTGAAAAATTGCCTGTGATATTCACCACGGTGCAAAAGCTCTCCACCAAAGCACCTATGTTCGATGTCAACGGATCCCGACTACCCGTTTCCCAACCTGGCCAAGTACTCGAAAGGCCGAAGGCTGTGGAAATAATAAGCTCGGTTTTCCAAAGGAACCCCGACAAACAAGCTGAAGTTGTCACACGTCGGACCACATCTATCACTCCAACCAAATCCAAATACCACCTACCAACCTATGAACTGACCGATGATGAGGAAGGAGAAAATATGGAGGACATAAATTGAGAAATCGACCAACTATTCTCCAACCTGGACTCACCCCCTCATAACCACAATCCATCACCTGGCCACACTTCCACCAATCCAATCACACCTGACCATTCACCAACACCATCACCACCACCCCCCGACCCAGAACCTCTAATTCAATCAGCTGCACCAGAACCACCTCCACCGCAACCATTAGTACCAACCACATCCACTTCTGGACCCCCTATATCCAACCAACCAGAGGCACAACCAGATGCAACATTCATCCAACCGACTCAAACAGAAATACCATCAATCACTGTTTCCCATCAAACAGGGAATCCAGACTTGACTCTTGCAAGTACACAGGTGCCAAAACAAGCAAAAACACAGAAGCACAAAAAGAAGAAGTATAAAAAGAAGAAGGACCATCATGGACAGACAACAATGGTCCACATCAGTCAACTTGGGTCGACCATTACGATCGATGCAACCAAGTTAAGAGATGCAGAGCTACGACAACTCCTGGAAACACTAGCAGTCGAAGCAAAGACAAGGAGTCAGCACAGACGTAAGGAGCTAGACAATAAGGAAAAAGAACAGGTTGAGTTCCTTGACAAATGCAGAAACCTGGTCCAGTCTGTGATACCAGGGCCGATAGAGGTCGACACCGACAAACCACTAGAAAGAGCTTATCAGTTGTTTGAGAGCGTGGTGTCAGCACTGTAGGCACAAATTCAAGACACAAAAGAGGAACAGAAAGAAGAAACCCTTCGACTATTGATGGAGCAGGACACATCCTTTTCAGAAGCATACAGGGTGTTGCAAGATCACATGGAGGAGTCTGTCATTACAGAAGAAGTACTGTGAGACTAGCCTGCTTACTACGGGAAAGTCTATCAGTAAACCAGGCAGACCCAACAAGAGATCCAAGTGCTTGAGAAGAGGAAAAGCACTGACAAAGCACTCAGAAGCACAATTGAAGATCAAATAGTGCTTGAAACAGCCAAACTGCAGAAGCTTGAGCGAAAATCACATCAGTGGGTGCAACAAGCCATTCCAAACTTAGAAAAAGTAGACATCATATACCTGCAAACGAAATGACTGCTGGAGATAGCATGAGGAACTCACCAACAATATTGGAAGTGATGGAAAGAAGTTGATCCCAGGTCGGTACTATTGATGCAACACCTCCATGTATGCCTTAAAAACCTTAAGCTTATTTTTTTAAAATGGAACAAATAAATATTTGGAACATTTTTTAAGACAAAAAAGCTTTCGACAACAAAATAAGACAGGTTCAACAAGTCAACATTGACGAAGTAAGATCAAAAGAGATGAACCATTAAGAAAATGACTTGCAAACTCGAATGGAGAATAGACTCCAGCAAGAAGAAACTATCTGGAGGAAAAAATACAAAACAGTTTGGTTTAAAGATGGTGAGAAAAAATCCAAATTCTTCCACAACACCATGAAACAAAGAATAAACTATAACAACATCTCTCCTCTATGGTATTCTTAAGGAACCACCATGGATTCAAGAGAGGATATTAAAAAGGAAGTCAACAACTTTTTTGAGAATCTCTTAAATGAGCCAACTGAGGAAAAAATAGAGGCCATTGGAAAAATCACTAAGCATATACCCAAGTTGATCACCCCCGATCAGAACTCCTACCTTCATAAGCATATCTTCGTGCAAGACATATAATGGGTTGTTCATGAGATGCCCCACTTAAAAATCTCATGGACCGGATGTATTTATAACTGAATTCTTTAAGGTGTGATGGCCAATGGTTAAGGAAGAAATATGGTAGTTAGTTGAATCCTCAAAAAAATATCCAGTGTGCATTAAGATCTCAATGTGACCTTCATCACTCTAATCCCAAAAAAATATGGCACCCTTGATCCCACTCAATTTCGTCCTATCTCTCTATGCAATGTAGTACAAGGTCATAACCAAAGTGATAACCAATAGAATGAAACCACTCCCCCCTTCTTTAATTGTTGAGGAACATATAGGGAATGTGGAATGAGGATAAATTTTGGATGGCATTTTTCTGGCTCATGAGGATATTCATACCATTAAATATCAAAAGTAGATTGGCTTCCTTGTAAAGTTAGACCTGTCTAAGGCCTTTTAGAATATAATATAGCAATACATCAAGGAAATGCTACTTACTTTAGTATTCGATCCTATAAAGCTAAGGTGGATCCTTTCCATTCTCTCGCATGCCTTCTTCTCCATCCTTCTCAATGGATCACCCTCCTCCACCTTATTTCCCTCTCGTTGCATCAGACAAGGGGACCCCCTATCTCGTTTCCTTTTTGTGCTAATGGAAGAATTCTGGCGTAGAGGTATTTCAGTAGCTAGGTCGGATCACCAACTCTCAGGCATCCAGTTTCACACCAAGGGTAGTCACTCTCACTTGCAATTTGTGGATGACACCTTTCTTATGGTCTCTCCATCAGTTAAAGAAGATAGAGTGCTCAAATTCCTCCTCAATTATTTAACGCTAGACTCATGCATGATCATATATTTGTAGAAATATCTCATCTTATTTCCTCCCCCAATTGTAATATCTCCAGTTGGACCTTCATACCCCTTAATTTTCTAGTAAGGGTCGTCTTACTTAACTCTATTCTCCAGGTTATGCCTCTCTACCTTTTCTCTATTATGGAAACCCCCAAGAACAATCTCAATAATATCCACAACCTATAGCTTAACTTCCTTTGGAATGGATCTACCAATTCAATAAATTAAGTTCTAATAGCTTGGGATAAAGTTTGCAAGACAAAAACCATGGGAGGCCTCCAAATCTGGGACCCTAAGAGTACCCTTAACAATGTCCTCCCTGCTAAGACTTGGTGGAATATAATCATGCACCCCCTCACCCCCTGAGAGACAATTTTAAGGGATAAATATGATCTCCCCTTCCTCAAGGAGAACCACATCAGGGTCACTATATTTAGAAAAGGTTCTATCATATGGAACTCTTCCTGGGAGAAAAAATAGTTGATTAGAACTCATAGCTTTTGGGAAATCAGAGGGAAATAATTCTCTTTTTTGGGAGGATCCCTAGCAAAAAATCTCCCCTATATTCTCTCATATTGATTACTATCTCTTATAATCCATCCCCTCTTATGGAATAATAAATTCATCTCATACTATTGGATGACCGACGATATTACAAATGAAAGACTACAATGGATTGAAAGGGACCAATAGAATATAAATGTGGAAGATCTTGAAAAATAATTCACATAGAACAATATTCAAAGAAGGAAAGAAAAAAAATAAAGTCAAGGATCATTTGAGATGGGGATACAAGCCAACAGACACTTTCTCCATCGAGGAAACTTACAATCTAGCATTGAGGAACTGTAATCAACAAGAATAGACTATTTTGAATAAATTGTGGAAAGGAAAATTTTGGCCAGAGTTTTATTTTTTCTATGTTTTTTTATCCATAACAAAATACTCACCTGGGAAAAGCTTCTACGAAGAGGCTTTGTTGGTCCTTCCAGATGCTTCCTATGTCAGATGCACCATGAATATATGAATCACCTGCTCATTAGTTGGCCCTTCTAACCCCAATACTGGGATAAATCATCTAGGCTATTTAAAAATTCTAAGAGATATGCAGGATCCATAATAAACACCCTCACAAACTAGAGACCCGCTCCCTTCTGCAACAACATTCTAAACAGGATTAGAACCTCATTCCAATATTTATCACTTAGTCTAGTTGGAAGGAGTGCAACAAAATAATATTTAAATGAAATAAGAAAAAGTTTGATAAAATATGGAGTACCCTTCAATCTAATATTCAAGAAACTCTAAATCAGATCCCTTGGACCAGCGAGGAAAAGAAGTGGGAGCCTCAGGAACAAAGCATCTATAATAGCTAGAATCTTGTCATCAAATCCTAGTGAGCCTCGAAATATCCTAAAAATATTCACTCCCAGTGTAATTCTATTTGGTATCCTCCTAAATACTTTGGTAATCTTAATTTTGATGGAGCCTCAAAAGGCAATCTTGGACTGAGAGGGTATGGGGGGCTTCTATAAAAATCATAAAGGAAGCATCCTATGGATCTTTGTAGGTTCTCTAGGTACTAAAACCAATAATGTTTCAAGGATGTAATCTCTGCTTTCTAGAATTTTCACGACCCTCGATAAAAATATCATGAAGCTAATAATATAAGGGGAATTCTCAAATCCTCATCTCCACCATAAGCAAAATAATGGAGGGTTCAAAAATTGGGAAAATCACTAGCAGCTGGAGAATGACCTAAAGCCTCTAAGAGCTAGCACAACTACTTCCCAATCTTATCATTTCCATTCCTTTTCATGTCAAAAGACAAGGTAACCAACTGGCTGACTTGTTATCCAGTTGTTAGTTCCAAGAGGTGAACTAGGTTAAAAGTAAAACAAACCCATGCATGATAAGGCTCAAATTTTAAAGATATTAGAGATATATATTTATTGAGAATGGAATTTAACTCGTCATATAAATGTTGTGAATATATAATAGGTTTGTGAACAAATTTATAGATGCAGAGGTGAATGACAGAGGAATTTTATGAAATATGGAAAAGCAATAGGAAAATGGAGATGTGAGGAATGATGAAAACAAATATATGATTCTAAGAAGCATCGATGGGTAAATTTCCTATGGAGACCAAATTTGAATGTATTGAGCTATTAATTACAAAATTCTTAAATTATTTACATGTTTAAAGGATTAACGTGAAGTATTTATGATTCTTTAGACAACAATATATTCATATGTACAATACCGGTGAAAAAATTTCATATACATTGCAATCACTTGAATCCTTCAAAGATTGTGACAGAAACAAATGAAATTTTAACTTTTGGCATAACATTTAACCTTCAATCTCAAAAAGAGTATCAATGATGATCAATTAAGATCAAATCTATTGCACTTGCTTGATTATTATCTTCATGCATCCTCTAATACAAATGATAGCATAAAAAAATATGAACATAGGAAAATACTCTCTGCAAGATTCCATATCATTAAATTATCTCTTAAAATGCTTTACATGGCAAATAAACTCATCCAACTCAACTTATTAGAAAGAATACTTCTAATTCTAAAAATGGAAGCCCTTAAGCTTTCAGATCGAGTTACATTATATAGACCTCGAGTGTAACCGAAATAAATTTGCCCTTGATTTGACTCATAACAAAAATAGTAATAGTATTTTGACTATTTACTTTTTACATTAACTTATTACATTTCATTTTAAAACAAAAACTGGGCCTCAATTTTTCTTTCTAGACCCTCCCTTTTTCTTTCCTTGATTAGGTTCTTGTTGTCCACGAATGTGCTGGTAAGTTGGCACTGGGGATTAACCTAGAGGTATGTTAGATTGACTCATCTTCTGCAACAACTCTAAATAAGCTAGACTTCCAACTAGCATCGGACTTCCAAGTGGCATGAATTCCAATGGGGCCGATTGTCTTGCAAACTCTTGGGGTAATGGAGATGTTTGTTGAACATTTGGATGTTGAGATGATGAACCATATGCTTTTCCTACACACTATGACTGAGGGGGTATAGCTCTCTAATTTTATCTTGAAACTAATTGCCATTCCTTCCCCATTGAATACTACAAGTTTTGCATTTTTCCAATGCTAATTCAGCTTTTGAGTGTTTCTCATAGGTTATAGGTTCCAACTATTTGAATATAGTTTTTAGATTTACCCATATTTTGAAAATAAATCTCATCATGTCGACAACCTGAATGCCATTTATTACTCCCTCTAATACCTCTTGTTGTGAATATTAATTTCTCTTATGCCTCAACA
The DNA here is from genome assembly GCA_001517045.1 of Pseudotsuga menziesii. Lineage (NCBI taxonomy): Eukaryota > Viridiplantae > Streptophyta > Pinopsida > Pinales > Pinaceae > Pseudotsuga > Pseudotsuga menziesii. The sequence continues at coordinate 56,668 of LPNX011131898.1, read as the reverse complement.
ACAGTTGATTTTCTCAATGATTTTCTCCCTGGGAACCCATCTATAAGGATGTGATTTGGAGTTTTAAATCATCTACTTCTCTTTGCAGCTCAAAGATACCATCCTCCTACTTATTGACATCATTTTCCATCTCTACTATTCTATCATTTTTCTTATTTATGTCAATTTCAAGATGCTTTATTTTGATATCTTTGTCTTCTTCAATCCTTATTGGTTCTGGAGTATTGTCATATTCTTCCATTGCATCAATGTCTAGCACTTATGTATCAAGCGACTGACTCATAGGTTATTCAACCATTTTCTCTATCTCTGTATGACCCTGTACATGTGCTGACATTTTTGGTGCAACTGTTTGTCATTGTACATTCTCCTTCCTTGAACAAGAACCAATCACATACTCTTTTGTCTAGATTAAACTGCAACCATTATTTACCTTCCTTAGGAATTCTTGGTAAGTCAATTCCATGGATTATCATATATGCAACCTTCATCACCTTGAAAAATCTATGTAGTTGGATTTGTTTTCACATCTAAAAAACAAAGTATTACATTCATAAAATTAATGGGAGATCTCTTCCATGTTCATCAGCCATGTTTAAACCTAGAGCCTCAAAGTGTTTTAAATTATGAAATAGGAACATGAAGAAGAGAATGGATGGGTATCTGAAAACTTCCAGGGAAGGGAACTCTGTCAGCAACTAACTTATTTCCTGGGATAGGAACCCACAAATATCCCACTTAGGGTACTCTTTGGATATAGAGTTTAGTTGTGCTAGGAAACTTAGCAGGGTTTCATCAACCTCTTCACCTTTCTTATAACCTAGCAGGTTGCATAGGAGAGAAATATGATTTATGGAGGTTTGATTAAAAAATATAGTCTTGAAAGGAGGACTACACTTTTGGGTTATCATTCCCAGATCTATGTGTTGGTATAAGACCAATGTTTTTTCTGTAGGACCCATGATTTGATATAGGATCACAATCCTCCTTTCTTCTATAGGTTATGGTTCCTCCTACTCTAGAATGCACAAAATTATTCTTATGTTATCAACTTCTATATGATAGACAACCCTAAAACTATAAAAATACATAGTTA
>LPNX011131898.1:7656-51890 GCA_001517045.1 Pseudotsuga menziesii | reverse complement strand
TGATTCAATCTATGAATATCAAGTTATATATATATTTTTTGGGGGTGAAAAAAAAATTCTTCATCCACTTGGATAGCGAGATAAATAGAACTTGTTAAAGGACTGCCAAATTGACATAAATATTAGAGAAATAGTGACAATTGTGTTAAAGTTTGGATTCATATTGGGAAGTAAAGAAAAATGAACTTGACTAATCACTAACATATATCCATCTTAAACCTTGCATCAAGCATCAATATAGATTAAATAAGTGTAAAGTTTCTAATTATTTAATTCCATGGCATGTATTAATTCATTTCTATTAAATGATTAAAAATTTACACTTGGAGAATTTGAGCCCACTTTGTGCTTGATAGATCTCGATTTAAGATGTATCTATGTTGATTTTAATTTGTTTAAATTTTGTGTATAATTTAAAATTGATTCGACATATAGTAGGTTGTAGAGCGCCTCGCTACTCTCAATGAAATCAAGAGTATGGTGTGTTGAAGGGAAGACTGACAATTCCAATGTATAAGTAACGTAATTAGAACACCAAGTCGTATGATTTGAATTTAAGAAACAAAACTCATTTTTCATAACAATTTCCCCTTGATTGTAGGGAGTGGGTGCTTTAGATTGAAGGTATTTAACAGAAAGTTGTATCAATCAACAAGGTTCATGCCTCGTTCACAAATTTGGTCGTTATATTTAATCATATATTCCAATAAATATAGTGATTGATGGATATGTTGCCACATTAGCTTAATCATACATATCAAGACGACCCAAAAAATGATTGCAAAAATATTAAGGATGCCTTCACTTGTAGCTTTATAGGAAAATTGTTAACACTCTACAAAGGATCCATTAGATGATAAAAATGCAAAGGGTTTATTCTATCCCATGCATGTGTATAAGAACTTATACTAGGGATACCAATCAATTAATAAATGAGTTTTGACTTACTCACCATTGTAGTGAATATAATTACAACACATGTACAAATAGCACAAGCATACATTTATAATATAGTAGTTACGCCATTGAAAATCCAAAATTTGGTGATTGAATTTATTAGTTTGAAGGTGATTTCATTAAAGCTCTAGTCAAACTTGTAATTGAGGGACTTGTTCAAAGTTTAGAGCTTTCATTTAAAATTCAAGTGGTACATTGACAAATAAACTCGTAATTTCTAGGTATGTTTATTACAGGTTATTGAAAATTCTATTTTCTAAATTAGAGATAGGAGTACGTGTATTCCTATGGCTCCAAACAATAGACCTTTGGCCTTGCCAAGCCTATTTTTTAAAATCTCAAAGATGAGAGATTGGGTGACCTGTATTGTGACTTCTTTGAAACCCAATGAATAGATAAACTTTATATAATATTTGTCGGGTCACATTTGGAAAATTTCAAGATGTGTGTGATTGAATTCCAAATTGGGATTGTGACTCATTAAAGCCATAGTTCTTCAAACATATTATTTTCAAGAAATTGTCCAATTATGGATCAAATTTTATGATTCTCCATAGTGTAAATTGATGTTCAAATATGGCTCATAAGTTATTTTTCCTGTAACATATGTGGTGTTTCTAAGATGTTGAATATTTTTTAAAACACCACACCATATGAAAAATCCTTGGCCTTTGAATTTAATCCATAGGTCCAATATACGTAGCACATTTGATGATTCATCTCTTTCCCTAAATGGATCATGTGCGTGAAATAGTTTTATCTTTAAAGGATTTCATATTCCCTAAACTGACAAGAGAGGTTGTTCAATGACTTTGCTCATATTTGGGTATGATGATGATGATGATGAGACATGCATGGAATATTTGAATGGTGCAAGACATCTTACTTGGGACCAAAATATTATTACATGAATCACTTCATGCTTCATTGTGATCTATTAATACAACAAAATGAATCCATGAAACAACATGTACACTTGGAAGAGAACGAACTTTGGAATGGAATTAAAGAAAAAGCACTGATTGTGGGTGATATCATTAGGTTTCTAAATAGCAAGTCTCATAGTGAATTAGATTTGTTAAGGGTTTGTTATCAAGCAGTTATAATATTAGAGTTTGGGACGATCATTAGTAAGAATAATTGTATGCAAGTAGTTCAAAATAAATGTATTGTGATAAATAAAGCTGGTAAAAATTTCAAGAATCAATTCAGTACTTTATATTAGTTAGGTTTAAGTCCTCCATAGAGAAAGGATAAGAGACTCTATGGTGCAAAAGTCTATCATTATGCTCCATTAGTCAAAAGGGTTAATGTAAAACAATTTTAGACAACATATTTTTTACAAATTACAAAGTTATTTTATATTGTTAACGGTGATCCATGAAATTTTGGTATTTTATATTTTTTTAGGTTACCCCAAAAAATCATATAAGTCTTGATCAATTTTAAATGCAATAAAAAATAAAATTATAGGGAATTATTGTAAATTTGAGCATATAGATCTATAGACAAACACACAACTCACAAAGAAGATCTTACAATTTACTCAGCAATTGAAGAATGAAACAGTGCAAAAGGCTTGCAACTGTGAATGCTTTCATTAATCAAAAAAGTAATCTGAATGATAATTACAATGAATTAAAATGGCTTTAATAGCCACAAGCAATTCGAATCCACATGAGGAAGTTCGAATTGATTAGACTCTACTTGACTGTAGGTAACCAAGACTTGTCTAAATCACTATCGGAGGACCCAGTAGTTAACTGTCCTTGTCTAAATCATAACTGAAGGTTCATCGGAGCTTTAAAACACAACCAAGTGTTACATTTAGTGTTGACTAATGGTTAAATGAATGTGGTAGGTGAGAAAAGCGCCCCACATGTGTGCAATCAATTAAACCTAGCGCTAACTGAATGTAGAGGGCTAGAACTGAATGTAACTGACTCCTAACTTGGCTTGACTAGTCATTAACTGAAGTGAACTGACCTTGGTTGGTTTCGGCACTCCCAGTTGCTTCCTAAATTGTAGGGATTGATCTAGGAGACTCCTAAAATTATGCAATCAAGTGCAATAAGTGGCAGTGAGCCTCAATTAGTGTTCCCCACACTTTAGTAACTGAAACATGTGCCCCAATTAGGTCAAGTTTACCCAATGGTGCTAATGACTATAAATAGACTGGATGGACTCCCGATTTAGACATGACTCCTGATTTAGACATATGACCAAATTGGACAAGGGAGGATTAATAATCCTAACAATTATGTTGTAGACTCAAAATTATAATTCATTGGCTCTTTATTTAAACTATTATAAATAATGTAATTTCTAAAAGTGTGCCCCTTTTTTTTTGATCGACATAATTTTTTTTTCTTTTCCTCTGGTATTGGGGGAATTGGTAACTGGGCAGTTCTGGTACTCGCGTGACACGGGGTCCATTCCCGTCGGCTGCCACTATAACCCCAGGTGCTTCCACACAGCCCGTAAGCACGGGGAACAGATAAGTCTAAGTGAGATTTGAACTTGAGACCTCCTTTACAACATTCCTTCATTTACACGGCACTTGCCAGTCAGTCTACACCCATGCGGGCTTTTGCGTTTTATTTTTTGGTCAGACAACCGTTGTTATTTTTAATGTTTTGATAATGGAAAACAAGCATTAGATCGAATAATTGTCAATACCTAAAAACCTCACTGTTTTTAGCTTCTCTATTTTCGGAAGGCAAAAACAATATGCCACACTACAAAGCAACTATTGGAACTGATACCATTATTTTCGTTATTGAACCTATTTTCCATAGGTATAAAGTGTTTAGGTGAGATATGATAATCTTAATTGTTTTTTTGTTAACATGTGTCCATTTTGGTTTCATTACTTTCAAAATCCAATGAAATGAAAAATTTACATCTTGAAAAATACACAATAAAAAATTTCTAAAAAATATGGAGCCCTTCATTATTGTGTCTACTTCAAAACAATATTCTTAGATTTTTTGTTTTGAGTAAATTGAGAGAAATGTCCTCTCAAAATAAACATGTTGAATCGATAAGCTTTCCACATTGATCCAATTCAAAATATTATAATAATCAGTATATAGATCCATTGGTTACGTAATTATAGCCATGCCCTAATACATTATGTGTAGATTATTATAGGATATTTTGTTTTTAAGAAACGTGAGTTTAACAGTGATTTCAGGCCCCTAAGAAAACATGACTATAATTAGTCCTTTAGTTTTATAAGAACATACTATCAAACATTTTCCAAATTGACATATCAAATCTCAATAAAAAAAATTGAAAAAATAATGAATAGGAATCTAACGAAATTCTCTAAAAAAATTATTTCTACTGGAAAGTGAAATTCTTAACACAAATGATAACTTTTGTTTGCCCAAAGTTTTTTTTTTAACAAAAACGGTTGAAGGACTTTTTATAAAAAATGAGTAATTAAATGTTACAATAGACTGGACACATATTGTTCCCATAGGAAGACCAAGTCCATGCCTCCTTGTGCTTCCTTTTCCATTCTATTTTTTTCATCATCATTCCCTATTCTATGAGTGATGTAACTCCTTATAAACTGCCCAAGCAGGAGGATACAAAAGCAGAATATTCAAAGGATGTAATGGATAGGTTTACTATAAAGGGATCCAATTTCTCTCGTAATCCTGTTGATCACATAATAGGTCTCTACAATCTAATTCCACTCCCTTATTGGCCATACTGTCTGCTTGGTTATTATTTTCTCCAAAAACATGAAGAAAGTTTATGGATTTGTAATCATTTACAATGCATATAAACAGATGATGAGTCTTGGTGACTGGATTCTTTCGATTCCTTGCTAGTTTCCTCGTTTCCCCAATGACCAGTCATGAGTCACCAAAGAACACTATTTCCTCAGTGCCATCTTTCCTTGCCAACTCTAGTCCTTTTATTAATGCTAACCATTCCACCTCATTGTTAGTCTTCCTGTCAATTCCCCAAGCATACTCTTTCAGCTTTATTCCTTCAAAAATGAAATAGACTCCCCCTGCTCCTGCCATCCCCGAATTTCCTTTCGAGGCACTCTCAAAGAACAAAGAATTGCAGCCTAATTTCTTCCACCAGCATTTGAACTCTTCTGAATTCATTCTTATTTTCCAAGATTGCAAAATTGATTTTTTTTTGTTGAGTCCATGGTAGATGTGGCGGGAGACCTAGAAATTCAGAGACCCAATATCTTTCTTCTGTTGTTAGTGGTTCCTTGTTGATATTGTGCATACACCTCATGAATAAAACTTCCACCCAAAGTGTTTTTGCAGTTGCTGCAACTTTTCTCGGATTGTTTTTTCCTCCTCAAAGATCTCCTTATTTCTCGATGTCCATATCTTCCAGCAAATATATCTTGGAAGATATTTCCAAGACCTAAAAAATCTCGTTTGTTGAAGAGTGATCCTTGTTAGTAGTCCTTCCAGAAAGCAAACAGATTGTCCCAATTTGTTGGCAGTGTCAATTCAAATTGCAAATCTTTGTAAGCTTGGTGCCACACCTGATTGGAAAATTTGCATTCTAAAAAAAGGATTTCTAGATATTCCTCTGACTCTTTTCATAGAATACATCTCAGTGGGCCTTCCATTCCTCTTTTTCTTAGATTCTCTGTTGTTAGTGTTTTGCGGTGGGCTAGTATCCAGAAGAACACGTTGATTTTTGGCATACCATCCTTGTTATAAATCTTCTTCCATTTCGTGTCGTTGTTGTAGCTGCTATAATCAACACCCGCTACTTTGTAACCTTTGTAACCTTCCTTCACCGTTTAGCACCCTGTTTTTCCCCAGCATCTTTCATCCTTCAGCACATTGTGGACAGGTGTTGACATCACCTTAATGAGAGCATGGTATTATTTTTTGAGTTGGTCGATCCAACCAGCCCACCTCCTGATGTTCATCCAGGCAGAGAGGTCGTAGACAGTGTGGATATTCATATCATCTAGACTCTCCTTTAAATATGGGAACGCTTGCACTAGATCGATAGGGGAAACGGTTGCACAATGACCAGACCAAATTTTAATATCCTTCCTGTTTCCCGGTTTCCATTTCATTTGCTCAGTTCGGATATGTGTAGCGTTTTAACACAGCTCCCATATCAGCAAGACTTTCATGTCCATGTTTATATTGTCCACATATCTATTTTTGGTTCCATTCAGGTATTTTTTCGGGATGATTTCCTTCCACCACGCTCCTTTTCCTGTTACAACTCTCTATAGAAGTTTAGCTCCAAGAGCTAAGTTCATTTTTCTTGGAGCTCATATTCCAGCTCCTCCATAAATTTTTGGTTTGCAAGCAGTTTCCCCATTCACCAAATGAAATTTTTTAAGGTTGTCTGATTTTCCTCCTTGCCACATAAATCTTTTGATTTCCCTTGTAAAGTCTTTCATATTTTTTTTTGGAGAAAGAGAGATCGCGTAAGAGTAATTGGGGTAGGCAAAAAGGATTGAATTGATAAGGGTGAGCTTCCCAGCTGAATTAAGCCACCTTGTCTCCCATGATTTAATTTTTTTCTTGGTCTGGTCTATCATCCCTTTCAAGTCAACAACCCTTTTTTCCCTTTGAAGATTGGGATCCCAAGGTAATTGAAGAAATTCCAGGTTGCATTTCCTTCGAATCCAAGGGTCCTAGCTGTCTTTGCCAACATTTCCAGGGGGAAGTTCCAGCCGTAAAATTTGGACTTGGTTGAATTTACTTTGCCATCAGTTGCTTTTAGGAAAGTAGAAGGAGCTAATTTGAATCTCCGTGCAATTTTGATAGATGCTCCTCCTAGCAGAATGGTATCATCAACAAACTGCGCATGGTTGGAAACTTTCACTCCTTTGGATATCTTCAAACCTTTTATATCTCCAGACTCCTGCAAATGTTGTAGCTTTCTGCTCATAGCTTCAGCCACCAGGAGGTAGAGGAATGGGGACATCAGACAACATTGTTGAAGCCCCTTGGTTGCCTAAAATAATTTGAAAGGTATACCATTTACTAATGGTGCGATCCATGGCCTGCTTATACATGCTTTTACCCATTTTACAAATATTTTGGAAAATCCAAACTCAGACATGATTTCAAAGAGAAAAAAGTGATTTACTCTATGAAATGCATTTGCCATGTCCAGTTTAATGGTCATACCTTGTTTCTTCCTTTCCACACTAGAGTGTATTGATTCATGAATAATGATGATCTTTTCTAGAATCTTGCGCCCTTCTACAAAACCTCCTTGTGAATATGAGATGAGACGATCCATGATTCTTTTCATTCTCGTAGCTAAGATTCTTGATAGTATTTATATGAAATATTGCATAATGAGATTGGTATGAATCTGTCAAGCCTTAGAAGACTCTTTTCTTTTTTAATTAAATCCAGGAAGGATGAGTTAGTGGCCCCACCAATCTTGTCTTTTTTCCTTGTCCAGTTTAGCGTTTTTTTCAGATCTTCTTTTATTATATCCCACAATACTCTGTAAAAATTAATTGTGAAACTGTCTGGCCCTGGTGCTTTATTAGCATGGAGTGACTAGATTTAATTTCTTATCTCATATTCCATGATGGGTTTCGCCAGCTCCCTATCCTATGCATCTTTTATGAGCGAGGGTATACCGTGGAATAAATCCACTTGTGCTTCTGGATTTGTCTCATCCATGTCTGCATATAGCTCTTGATAATTATTGTAGGTGTGGTCCTTTAGATATTCTTGCCCTGTTATCTTGTTTCCATGATCATCTTTCAGCTCCTTAATGACATTTCAACTTTGTTGAACTGTGGTTTGCCTGTGAAAGTACTCAGTGTTGTTTTCTCCACCTTTCAACCATGTATGCCTAGATTTTATTCTCCATACCTCTTCTATCTACCTTACATCATTTATAATTCTGATGTTCATCTCTTTCTCCTACTTTAGATGCGCTGGAGTAACCTCTTCCACTTCCATTCTGGATTGCATAGCAGCTAATTCACTTTGTAGTTTGATTTTTTTCTTTGTTTGGATTCTCGAAGTCTTCCTTCACCCATTTCTTTAAAGCACCTCTCATTGTTCTAAGTTTTTATTCCTAAATGTAACTGGGGGATCCGTAGTGTTGGAGATTCCACTCCCTTTAGATTAACTCGATAATTTTAGCATCATGCATCCAGATCGGGTTGAATCTAAATGGAATGGCCCCAAGATTGACTGGAGGGGATAAAATCAGAGCTATTGGTTTGTGGTATGAGACTGTTGAAAGGAGAGGAAGAGGGGTAGGGAGGATGTATTTCTACAAGAAGGTGGAGCTTACCAGAAATATGTCCAACCTTGCCGCTACATGCCCTATTCCAGTTCTTCTGTTGCTCCAAGTGTACTTTATGTTCCTCAATGGGATGTCCATCAAATCCATATCTGCCATCAAGTCTGCCATCTTCTCACCAAAAGGGTCCCTAACCTTTGTTCCTCCTCATTTCTCAATTTGTGACTTAGTGGTATTAAATTCCCCAACAATAATGGGATCTTTTGCACGAAGCTCCTCCTTTAGTTTGTTGAGATCTTCCCAAAATTTTTTCTTATCCATGTAGTGTGTTGGCCCATATACATTACAGATGTATAACGGGATTAGGTCCTCCTTTTCCTGAATTTATGTCAATAACTAGTGATGGCTTTCACTAATTTATTTGACCAAGAATTTACCTGAGATTATGGTGTCTATTCTGCTAGGTGCTCCTTAGGAGCTTATGGTTTTTCCTTTCTTCTTTTTCTAGAAACAACAACAAAGTGCCATAGCCTCCAAATCTGGCATTTTTGTCTCTTGGAGCAGCAGTATATTTGGCCTCTCATATTTTATTATCTCCTTTATTGCTTATAATTTTCTTAATCCTCCCAAACCCCTACAATTCCAAGAGACGGTTTTCAACATTTCTTTACTAATTGAGATCCTACTCAGGATATGCCATCTATTATTTCCCCTCCTATATTTTTAGGGTGTTGGAGGAGTTTCATTTCCTCAAGGCTTCTTTGCCTCCTAGCTCCATCTCTCTTTATTCTTCTTTCTCTCTTAGGTATCTGTGTGTCTTCCTTCCTCTTGTAATTGATTGCATAGTTACTTCATGTGATTCTTGTGGTCCTTGTGAAGGCAATCGTTCTGGAGAGTAACCCTGCAAAGTGACTCTGTTATGTTTTACCATCTCTTCCCAGGTTCCCCCTAGTTTTGTATACCCTTCTGGAGCTTTTTCGATCCTTTCATTTCTGGGAGACAAAGGAGGGGCCCTCGTGGCTGCATGGGATTCTTCTTCTTCTGTTTGAACTATTATTGTTTCCAAAGGGTGGATTTCTCCCTCTTCCATAAGCAGTGCCTCAAATTGGTTATTGGTCGAGACTTCCTTTACTTCTTTGTGATTTTCCTTACTTATATTTTTTTGCACCTCACTTGTTACTGGATGATTTTTTCTTCCCCTTTTTGATTGTTGCTAGCCTTCCTCTTGATTTTTTTCTAAGATTTCTTGAACCACCTTTGGACAGTTTTGGACAAAGTGTTCATACTTGTGGCAATTCTTGCACTTGAACGGTAGTTGCTCATAGTCTACCTTTTGCATGTGTTCCCATCCGTCCATGTATAATTTTACAACCTATGGCAGGCCTTTCTCCATATCTACTTCAACGCAAATCCTTACATAGGAAAACAAATTTCCCTTTGGTTCCTCTTTCTCAATGTAATTGCCAAGAGAGATCCCTATTGCTTGTAGCATTTCATCATTCCAACAGTGCAGAGACAGGTGTGGGAGGCGGACCCAAATCGAGACCGCCGATGGAACATCCTTTTCTATATCGAATGATAGGCTCCATTTATTTGCATATAAACCACGAGGACCCATGAAATAGGGACCGCTCCTGAAGATAAGATCTATGTCATCTTTGTTTTTTAACAAGAAGGAGAAGAATCCCTTTTCGCAGAAGCAGTGTTGCAACCCCCCAGATAAAAAGGGCATCCAGTTCTTGTTTATCCATATCTCCACAGTCTTTGGCAAAGGCCATATTCCAGTAAACTCACTTGCCAGACCTTTCTCACTCAAGGCTAGGGATTTTAGTCTTGAAGCTGCTACCATGATCTAGATTCTAGGAGCGGTTGTTCACTTCATGAAGTTCACATCTTTGGATTCAAGGATGCACAAAGTTGGGGGAGAAGTGGTAGCCACCAAAGCCTTGAAAGCTTCATCTAAGAATCTTCAGCTTTCCTGTGGACTCAAATCCGGTGGTGGATCCATTCCTACAGATTCCTTGGTAGATCTCGAAGTCAACTCAGTTGATCATGCTATGGATCTTATCAAAATATCAAGAAATTCCATCTGAGTGTAGCAACATATCCCCAAAAACCAAGCAGCGCTGGCTGCACCACACAAATCACCGACATATCTGTTGTTGGGCCATAGACCACGAGCTATGTTGGATGCGTGCACGAGATAAGTCTTCGGCTGCATGCACGAGATCATTGTTACCTTGTTTTCCCAAAGTTGGAAAACATGAAAAATCAGATTTATTTTCTCACAAGACCCCCAAAATAGACACCCATACTCATGGATTCACCCCTAAGTCCTAACATAATTTTTTTCAAAAAATACTATTGTCATTTAGTATGCCAAATTTACATTTAATTAAATTGTCCTTGTGAATTTATGGAAATGTTAACAACTGAGTTTTGTTCCCTTCAATTAATTCAATGTTCAATATATAATAATAATAAAAACTAGGATGATCTACATAGAATGTAGATCCCTTTTATTTATTTTAATTTTAGTTTTTTTAATTATTTTTTGAATTTAACCCATTAATAATTGATTCACATTTTATATACCTTTATGTTCTCATCAACATTTCCAACTATTAAATAAAATGAAAAAACAAAAATATTCTTTGAAGAGGAAAGATCCATAAGGATCCCAAATAATTTTTAATGATTTTTGCTTATGTATTTTTTATGCCGCTAGGTTTTCTTTAAGTTCCTTTGAAACTCTTTACAACAAATTTCAATATAAGTTTTAAGAGAAATTAAAAAAAAATATAATATGAAATCTAAAGTGTCAAAATGATATGCCATTAGATAAAGGATTCATAAAAAAATCCACTAGATTGAACTCCGTCGCCTAATATAAATGATATGAAGTTGGTTTCACCCTCTTGAAGTTGTAGCTATAGAAAATCCTATAGCAAGAGGGTTGAGATTCATCAATTAAATCACTTGATCAACATCTATAACTTAACCAATCCTCTAAAAAAATTGATCTAGCTATATAGCTTAATTGATCCATTTAAAAATCTTGATCTAGCTATATAGCTTGTCTGAGATTTATGAAAAGCTTATTCGAGTGATATACAAAGAATTTGAATTAGCTCAATTATGGGTTAATCTAACCCTCGATCAAGATTAAAAATATAGCTCAATCAAGATATATTTACAAACAAAAAACTCTAATAAAAATATTTGATAACACACATTTTATGTTTCGGTTAGCGTTATGTAAATAATGCCTCCAAGTTTGTAGTCCTATCTTAAACCCACTCTCTAGGTATCCTTCTGGTGGTAGGTTTTCTCAATGGATTCCCCTCCAGAGCCTGGTCTAAGGGAGTGAGTTACTTGAATATATGAAGCATTCCATCCCTTAGCTGCTTCATCACGTCCTTCTTCCTCCTCTACGAAGATTCCACCCTTGCATTTTTGTGAAATACACTTTATCTATAAAGGTTCAAATATCCTGTCTGGATTCTAGATGCAAAGTATTCACCCTCCTTGGAAAAGGATTGGTTGGATTTTTTATGGGTTTCTGTCCATCCCCAAGTGTAATGCAGATTTGGATGTATAAAAATTGTAGGCATCTTATTTCAAGTAGTATTCAACAATGTTTTTGTCGGTTAGGATACTATGTGTTACTTTTCGAGAAGAAACAAGACAAATATATCATTTTTAGTAATGGTACATACTGCATGGGGCCAAGGGGTGTGTATCTCAACAAATGTGATATGTCCATTAATATAAAGAAGTGTACCCTCTGTGCGGTTCTAGTATGGGTCAAACTTCCTCACTTTCCTTTGCATTGTTGGTGTGAAAAGTACTTTGTGGTGATAGGGAATACTTTAGGAAAATACATAGATAAATCGAAGCCAAAACCACCAATGTCTACATGTGATTTCATATGTGTTGAGTTCGATTTGGAAAAGGGTTTGTCAGAGGCTATAAGGTTTTCTATGCATGGATGGAAAACTTGCAGGATATCGATTATGGGTAGCTCCCTTTCAAATGCAAGATGTGTCATGAATATGGGAATTCGTTCAAATTTTCCCCAAAATATTGACTAAGGATCCTATTAACGGGAATGATGAAGGACATAAGCAGGTTTGAAGAAAAGGGGAAACGACATTTGCAGTGGCCCCTCTTGAAACCCCAATGACTCCTTCCTCTTACAACATCTTCCAAGCCTTGTCTATAGAGGAGTAAGGGGAAAAATAAAAAGAGATCAAGTTAGGACAATGAAATAGTAATTTTGAATCCTCAAATAATTTAAGATCAACCTCCCTTAGATGAGATTGGTGTGGAAGAAAATGATGTATCTCTTATCCCTTTAGATCCATATCAAGGAGTTTGTGCAATGCATGGGAGAATTAAAAATACTCTAGTGGTTATTTTGACCAAAATGAAGAACAAACAACCATAAGGAGATTCCTCTAAAAGTATGGAAGAGAATCAAATCACTTTGAATAAATCTGGAAGGAGAAAAAATAAGTAGCATTGAGAGGAGGAGGCGATAAAGGATAAATATTTGGGCAAGAAATCCTTCTTAGAAAAGCATGTTAAAATGATGCATCCTATTCTAAATGAAAGGATCTGAAAGAAGAAAGGAAGGATAGGGGTATGAGGGACAACCTTTAACTAAAAAATAGTGATAATTTCATCCTGGAACTATAGGGGTATGGGGGAAAAAAAAATTGGAATCTAATAAGAATTTGATTTTAAAGCAAAGACCCTCCATTCTATTAATTTAGGAGAGTAAAATGGAGACTCAATATGATAGAAGTCAACTACAAATATTTGGAAAAATGGTGAAGGTTGTGCAATGAGTGTAAGATGTGCCTTAGGGGGTATAACAACCCCATGGGATTCTAATAAATATAGAATGGTCAAGAATGAGGAAAAATCTCATTGGATTATAAATGAACTATAATATTTGGTAATGAAGGACAAATTTGTATTTTCAATGTGTATGGGCAAGTACAATGCAAAAGTAGATTGAATTTGGAGATATCTAAATGCTCTTTAGGATAGGGGTTTCTCTCAAAGAAGTATTTTGGTTGGGGAATTTAATGTCACAATTTCGCAAATAAAGTGGGGAGTATGGTTAGAAATCAATTTGGAGAGTAGTTGGAATACTTAATGTTGGCTTGGGATCTAATGGATACTACTCCAAGGAAAGGTTGCCTATACTTGCTATAATTCAAGGATTGGTCTAGGGAATATAACAACCATATTGGATAGATTTTTGGTTCACAACCCTCTCAAAAAGGATATATTCTAAAATCTAGAATAATCCCATCTATAACATCAGATCACAAGCATATCACTTTATCTATTAAATTCTTGAGTACCATGGTTCCATTCCCTTTCATTTCAATCATCTATGGTTAAGGTAGGAGGAGGCACGATAGATTTCCCAATGTATTTTGTCAACAAAAGTAAAGGGACTGGAAACATATGTCTAGGAATCCAAATTAAGGTTAGTCAAAGGATATTTAAAAGAGTGGTACAAGACTAGTTTTCATCCCCTTGATTCACTGAGGAAATAAATTAACGCTACTTTGGGTGCCCTTCAGAAGGAAATGGAAAAGGTCGAAATTACATATAACTTATTGTCAAGGGATAAATAGATTAATCTTCAATTATTGTAATCCTATAGGAAAGAAGAGTAAACATGGTGTTTGAAATCCAAGGATATATGGCTTAAGGTTGACGATCAAATAAAAAAAAAATATTTCATAACCAGGCAAAAGAAGGGCTAAATAAGAATGTGATCAATGAATTAAGTGTCTCGAAAGGAAGTAAAGTGGATATTTTTGTTGAGATAAAGGAATAATTTTTTAACTACTTCAAGGATTTATGCATAGAAAGTAGCTCAACAAATCCTCTAGAGAAAGAAGAAATGTATGTCGACATTCATAAAATAATCACTACATAGTATAACTATTAGTTTCATAGCCTAGTTTCATAGAAGGAAGTTCTAGATTTTATATGGAGCCTAAACCTAGATAAATCCCTCAGTATGGATGGTTTCTTGATAATCTGTTATAGGTTTAAAATGTTGAATGTGATACACTACAAGTGTTGATGTATTTGTAACTTCAGAAAGTATTCACTTGTATATCTCGTGTATTGTACCCCGATGTTTATTTCGGGAAGCATCTGTAATGTAATTGATTCATGTCATGCCCCGATGTTCCAATTGGGAGACTCAATAATGTAAAAAAGTCATGTAAATTCATAGAGTATAACCTTCCGTATTGATCAAGGGTTGAATTCCCCGGATTTGTGGGGCCCTAAGGTTATTAGACTCTCCTAGAGAAGTCGTCCCTAGTGAGTTATTGTCAAGTTGGAAATTAGCATAAATAGAGAGGGAGCCTCTCTATTTAACACACATTCATACAAATTCACTCACACTCAGTTGTAGCGCATAACTGAGAGAGAGATAAGAAGTTGGGACAAGAGAGAGAGAAACTACTGCTGTCGGGAGATCATCTTATTGTCTTTGGGTTTTACTTTTGGCGCTAATTCTATCTTTGAGGAAGTTGCGGGGTTTTCTAATTTATGGTTTCCTCGAGGAAAATATTTTTGTTCATTTTCTCTTGTGATTGATTGTTGTGCTTGTTATTCTCTTAGATAAGATCCTAAGATCATATAGCTTAAATGTTAAAAAATCTAACATGGTATCAGAGCTAACATGAGAAGAAGACACTATGCAGCTGCTGAAGCTAGGGATTCCTACTTTTTGGATCTCTCTCCAGGGATTTTCAACAAAAGAATGCTAGCATGACTCTCCTCTCTATGGCGCATCTTTTTGTCCAAGCAGAATCTGATTCTGAGCATTTTCAGTTTTTGACCTGACATTGCTACCAGAAATTAGGGATTTCCACAAAAGTGAAATTTTTGAGTGAGCCAGGGCCTGGATTGATCTCCCCCCCAAAATAAAAGTTTATAGATCAAGATCAAAGTTTTTGGTTGGGTAGAACTCCTGGAAAGTCAAACCCTAATCTACTCCTGAACCAGAAAACTAGCTCTGTAGAAATTCAGTTCCAGATCCAGTTTCGACATCTTAACCTGGTAAGATCTAAATATTTTGCATTTCCATTTGAGGTTCTCTGTTAATATGTCTCATCATACCAAGATTGTTGAAAAGCTTGAGGGAGATGATAACTTTCGAGCTTGGAAGTATAGGATCTCCCTGGTCCTGGAAGAAAATGAGTTGGACTCTTACATCAACGAAGAGGTTCCAGTTCCAAAGGGAGATGAGGCTAAGTCCTTACACAAGAATAAATTGATCAGGGCTAAGAGGATTATTGTTGATTCAATCACGGATCACCTGATACCACAGGTGTCCTCTCTAAAGACACTTAAAGAGATGTTTGATGCCCTGAACAAGTTATTTGAAGGGAAGAACATAAACCGAAAGATGACTTTGAGAAACCAATTGAAGAGTGTAAAGATCCAGAATGCGTAGACCATCCATTCTTACTTTGCAAGGGTCTCTCATATCAACGAACAACTGGAAGCGATAGATGAAGAAGTAGAAAATGCAGAAATTGTGATGACCAGCTTGAATGGTCTCCCTAGGGCATGGGACTCTTTCATTCAGGGGATCTGTGCCAAAAAGAAGCTAGTAAATTTTAGCAGACTGTAGGAGGAATGCTCACAAGAAGAAGCTCGAATATCAGCTCGAGAAGAAAAGATGGGAAGTGAAGATCAATCTCTCACAGTACAATCCAAGAAAAGCAAAATAGGCCATCACAAAGGTAAGCACTCTCGCCGAATGAAAAACACTAGAAAGTCTAACAAAGATTTGTCTAAGTACATTTTCTTTACATGTGATGAAAGAGGACACCTTGCAACAGATTGTCCTAGAAACAAAGATAGATCTCACAAGAGGAACGAAAACAAGAAAAGACATCATGCTCATACTGCAGAAGATGATGAGCCTTCCAAGAAGAAAATCAAACAAGAAAGTGATGATTCTTCACGTGATGAAGAATATGTTTTGATTTCCGCTCTCACGGGAAAAATCACACATGGAAGCAATGATTGGCTTATAGAAAATGGGGCTTCCAAACACATGACGGGATTCAAAGAATCATTTTTGAAACTATCAAAACATGAATCACCGCACAAGGTGAAACTTGGGGATGACTACCCATATCCAATAAAAGGTAGTGGAGAATCCTCCTACAAATTAGACTCTGGAAAGTCTATGAAAATGAAGGATGTCATATTTGTACCACGACTAAAGAAGAACCTTCTCTCCATATCTGCATTAGATGAAAAAGGTATAAGAGTTGCATTTATATATGGCCAAGTCATCATGTGGCCAAAATAAAAGACTATTGACGATGTAGTAGTAATTGGAGAACAAGAGGGAGGACAATGCAGATTAATGGGCCTACTAGAACAAGATTTGGTTCATGAATCAGTAGAACCAAATGAACTTTAGCATAGAAGGCTTGCACATGTGCACTATAGAGCACTACCACTTCTAAGAAAAGTTGTTGAAGGTCTTCCAGAAATACAAGAAAAAACATGAAGGAGTATGCAAGGGATGTACGAAAGGAAAGAACAAAAAGAATAAAATTTCCAAGTAGCAAAAGCAAGGCTAAAGGAATATTGGAAATAATTCACTTTGATGTATGCGGTCAGATGTCATCTAGTTCATTAAGTGGTTGTATGTATACTATGTTTCTTTCATTGTTGATTTTTCTAGGAAGACATGGATATACTTCATGAAGAACAAAGACGAAGTATTCTGCAAGTTCAAGGAATTCAAATCCTTAATCGAAAACTACACAGAGAAGAAGATCAATATTTTTCAATTAGACAATGGCAGAGAATTGACATCAAATGAATTCAAGGAATTATACAAAGATTCAAGGATTAAGAGGGAGTTGACCAATCCATATAATCCACAACAAAATGGGTTTGCAGAAAGAAAGAATAGAACGATCATGGAAGCTGCAAGGGCAATGCTTCATGATCAAGATCTTCCCATGCATCTATGGTCAGAAGCGGCTAGAACAGTTGTGTATGTACAGAACCGTACTCCACATAGAGTACTCGAGAACCAGACACTTGAAGAAGTATTTTTCGGCAAGAAATAAGAAGTCATTCATATCAGAATATTTGGCTGTCCAATGTACATACACGTTCCAAAAGAAAAGAGGACAAAGTTAGATCCTTTAGGAAGAAAGGGTATATTTGTGGGATACTCTGAAAGCTCAAAGGATTACAAAATATACTTCCCAGGATTCAAGAAGATCAACATCAGCAGGGATGTAACATTTGACGAAGACTCAGATTACAACAAATCCAAAAAGAGACCTGCTGAAGAACCTATAGAAACAGAAGTACCCAGAATTCATGACACAACCATGAACGAAGCAATTCCAGAAGAAGATCGAGCAAGAGAAGAACCTCAAGAACCTATAGATCCACCTCAGGAGAAGAATCCTCACAAGAGGAAACCTACTTAGGTATGAGAAGTTATCCAAGGTGCAGAAAGATATGGGGCTCCAGAAGAGATACACAGAGAAAGGAAAAGAACCAGGTCCTGCTTCGGTTATGTAACCCTATTATGTGATTTCATTGATAAAGAGCCTTCCAACTATGAAGAAGTGGTAGAAAAAAAAGAATGGAAGGATGCTATGATCGAAGAGTATCAATCGATCATGAAGAATGATGCTTCGGATGTTGTCCCAAGACTAAAGGGGAAGTCTATTGTGAATTCCAAATGGATCTATAAGATAAAGCATGCTGCAGATGGTAGCATAGAGAAATATAAAGCGATATTTGTGGCTCATGGTTTCTCCCATAAAGAAGGAATAGATTATGAAGAAAATTTTTCTCCTGTAGCCAGATATACTTCCATAAGATCAGTACTCGTTTTAGCTATAGTAATGAAGTGGAAAGTACACCAGATGGATGTCAAGACAACTTTCTTGAATGGTGTAGTAGAATAGGAAGTATATGTGGAGAAGCCACTCGGTTTTGAGACACATGACAGAGAGACTCATGCGTGTAAGTGAAATAAAGCACTGTACGGTTTGAAGCAGGCACCCAGGACATGGTACAGCATAATTGACATCTTCCTATCTAGTTTGGGCTTTACCAAGAGTAAAGCGGATTCCAACCTTTACTACAAGGTTGAAGAAGGGAACCCATTGATACTCCTACTGTATGTAGATGATCTATTTGTAACAGGTGAGGATGAGTTGATTTATGATACAAAGAGGAAGCTTGTTACTGATTTTGAAATGAAGGACTTGGGTATGATGCACTATTTTCTAGGCATGGAGGTGTGGCAGAATGTAGATTCAATTTCCCTGGGACAAGGGAAGTATGCAGTAGAAATCCTAAAGAGGTTCGAGATGATGGACTGCAAATCCATGACCACACCTATGGCATCGAACCTAAAGCTATTGAGTGATGCTTCATCAGAAGCGGTTGATGCTACGATGTATCGTCAGATGATTGGGTCCTTGATGTACCTGACAAATACGAGACCAAATATTTGCGTTGCTGTGAACACATTGAGCCAGTTCCTGACGGATCTGAGACATGTTCACTTGATTGTTGCAAAGCATATTCTAAGGTACCTAAAGGGTACAATTGATTATGGGATCAAGTATGAGGAAAATCAGAAGATTAACCTGGAAGGTTATGTGGATTCGGATTGGGCAGGCAGTGCCATTAATAGAAAGCGCACTTCAGGGTGTTGCTTGAGTATGGGATCAAGTGTGATCTCCTGGTTTAGCAGGAAGCAATCATGTGTGTCACTGAGTACAGTCGAAGCAGAGTATGTTGCAGCTTGTTCGGCTAGTTGTACGGCAGTGTGGATGAGAAAGCTACTATATGATTTATTTGATGTACATATGGATGCTACTTGTATATATTGTGACAACCAGAGCTGTATGAATCTATCGGATAACCCAGTGTTCCATGACAAGTCAAAACATATCAAGACCAAGTATCACTATATCAGGGATATGGTGCAGAGAGGAGGAGTGAATCTTCAGTATGTTGTGACGAACGAGCAAATAGTTGATGTACTGAGCAAACCATTAGCCAAAGTAAAGCTTGAGTACTTCAGGGAGAAACTTGATCTTCTCCAGATCGAGGTTCCCTCCAAAGGGAATTGATGTGTCCATTGTCCTTTCTAACATGGTGGAAGGCTGAGCTTCACATGGTCAGATGTAAGTGCAAAGAAGCTCTGATGTGATTGTGGGTTTTGTTACCACATGATCAGTGCAGAGATATTCTGATGTGATTGTGGGATGTGTTCTCACATGATCAGTGCAGATCCATTCTAATGTCATTGAGGGATGTGTTCCCACATGATCGGATGTAAGTGCAGCACCTTTCTGACATGATGAGGTTGGATGTAAGTGCAGCGCCTTTCTGACATGATGAGGTTGGATGTATGTGTAGAGCCTTTCTGACATGATGAGGTCGGATGTAAGTGCAAATCCTTTCTGACATGATGAGGTCAGATGTAAGTGCAGATCCTTTCTAACCAGATGAGGTTGAATGTGAGTGCTAGGCCTTTCTAACATGGGTTTTGGATGTGTTCCTGCCATGGTCAAATGTGAGTGTTGGACATGCCTTTCTGATATGGTTCTTGGATGTGTTCCTCCCATGGTCAGATGTAAGTGTTGGGCGGGCCTTTCTGAAATGGTTCATTCCATGGTCAGATATAAGTGATGAACACAATGAATACATACATGAAGGATAGGCCTACAACCAGCATGAAAAAGGGCTGGCTTTATAGAATTTCATGTGACAAGTATAATTGAGATAGCACCAGTGATGATCCAGTAGTGATGATCCAGATCAAGTGATGATCCAGACTTGATGATGATCCAGTGATGATCCATATCAAGTGATGATCCAGTAACGATCCATATCAAGTGATGATCCATACTTGATGATGATCCAGTGATGATCCAAACTTGATGAAGATAACTTGACGATGAAGATGACTTGACAATGAAGATGAATTGAAGACGAAGATGACTTGACAATGAAGATGAATTGAAGACGAAGATGACTTGATGATGATCCAGATGATACAGAGAAGAAGACTTGTGCTGATAAGTTGTGTCGATAGAATACCTTCCTAGTTAAGAGGGAGTGTTGATGTATTTGTAACTTCAGAAAGTATTCACTTGTATATCTTATGTATTGTACCTCGATGTTTATTCTGGGAAGTATCTGTAATGTAATTGAGTCATGTCATGCCCCGATGTTCCGATCGGGAGATTCAATAATGTAAAAAAGTCATAGAGTATGACCCTCCTTATTGATCAAGAGTTAAAGTCCCCGCAGTTGTGGGGGCTGTTGGAGGAGCAAGTCGGTACACTGAGTTGAACGATAGCCAACTTAGTCGATTAGCCGACTAAATGAGAGATTAGGTCGGCCACGTAAGTTCGTGTCGGGTGAGTGAACCGACATGTAGTTATTTGTAACTGTTTGTAAATCATATATATTAGGCTGTTGAGCCAGATGAAAACTCAGTTTGGTTCTCTGTATTGTATGAACCCTCTCATGTTAATATAATCTGTTATAACATATACTTGTTCTTGTCTCTTGTCTCTGTTATGTATGTATGTTTTAGTATGTATTATCGGTAACCTTATGTGATCTGTGAGATTACAACATTGGTTCCGTTTTCGGTAGTACATGTCTGAGATGTATGCAAATAGATGATATCAAAATAGGAGATTAAGGACTAGTGGGAGCGTAAAGTAGCAAATTATTTGCAGAATTACGCACGGAGGAACAGATTGATGACTGCTCAAGCAAAGGAAAGATTATTTACAGAGACTCGTGAGAAGTTTGTAGAATCAGTGCCCCAGCTTTTGAAGAAACTCCTAGATGAAAAATCTGGAAGCGACTAAAGATCAACAACTACTAGAAAAACTGATTCAAGGGGAGGGACAAACCTGTCGGAGTGGTTCAAAAAGATCACCGACGAATTCTATGAGGAGCAAGCAATATAAGAAAGAACTTTGGTGGAAACCATCAAGAAAAATTCTACATAGAGCTCACCGAACCATTCTTGTGTTCCTTAACAACCTTGTTGTTTAAGTTCCTGATCGACAAAGGAATGGGTCATATAGTCAAACCTTGTCCATCACTTCGCGAACTGCCATTAAACACTAACTGGGTAGAAAAACAAAAGAGGTGGGAAAAATTCATTGCCGAAAGGGAGTGGGAATACTTCCTAAGCAAGTAAACAGAACTATCTGGGATTTCTAAAGCGTCGGGTAGGCTATGGGGGGGTAGTTGGTAATATGTCGGGATAAAGTGAAGTGGATTCTAGTCGACTAAAAGAAGATACCAATCACCAGTGATGAGAAGTCAGCCTAAAACGGAAATCGAAAGGACATTGTCACACAAAGGTACGACGAACTTCCAGAAAATAGAGAGGGAGAAGAGGTTGCAAAGAAGGGAAGAAAGAAGAGAAAGAGCCCTAGCACTGTAGAGAGGAATGAGTACTAGGGTGATCGACCAGGAGAGAGATCCATCGGAGTCGGGTCATGGCCGACAAGAAGAAGGCATGGAATAAGAGGCATCCCCTATGGAAGAATATTTATGGATAGAGTAGTGAGAAGCTCTCCAATTAGAAATTCCCCAAGAGGTAATACCTCTATCTCCGACGAATCCGAGTACCCGAATACAATCCATTGTCGAAGAGGACCTTAGACTAAGAGTTGGTGACTTTGGTATATGGAGCCGACTAGATGACGAGAGAAATGATGATAATCATCTACTTATCCGTCGACCAGAAGAAGGAAATTGGGTTACGCTTCAAGCGATACCCTCCAACCGAAGTATCCACTTACTTTACCCGACACATGAAGGAGCACCCCCCCTACCAAATACAGCTTTGGAGAACACACGACATTCAAAGTTGTGGATAAATAATTGCAGTTGGACATCGACAAAAGAAGTTGAAACTGACCGACTGTTGGTCGAAGAAGAAACGACAACAAAAACGACCGACGAAAACGAAAGTTTTGTCGACAATAGTTCTGCAGACAAGAATAAGCAAATAACCCCACTACCCCCACCACCACCTCCACCACCACCATCTCCCGAAGAAGACAGTGACAGTGACTTTGACATGGGGCACGGGTCAGCACACATCCCTTTATATGAGGGTGACGAGGACCCCAGACGACATTGGTTCGTTTGTGAGTTGACTTGGGAGGCCAACCAAGTTACAGATGAAGACAGACAGATGGCACAGTTCATTGGTGCCTTGAGGAAAAGGGTGTTAACTTGGTATATGACCTTTTCTGAGAGAACCCCACGAGCAACTAAAATCAAAGTCAAAATGCAATTTCTATCATTTTTTAAAACTTCAGATGCAAAACATATGGCAGTAAAGAAATTAAAAACGACTTCATAAAAGGCAGGAGAAACTGTCCGCGACTACGAAAAACACTGGAAATACCTTCTTAGCCAATTGGACTATGTTATTGATGAGAAATTATTAATCCAGTGGTTTCTTACAGGTTTGTCATAGAAAATTCACCAACACATAAGTCTGGAGACATTCAAGACTTATGAAGATGCACTCACAAAAGCTCTCAAAGTACAAATGGATGAGGATATTCCAACATACCCCACCCATCACAGAATAGAAGAAAAACTTGAGATCGTGTAGAAATCATTAAAAGAATTAAACCTTAAGAGTCAGGATATTTGGTGCACAAAGTGCTCGATGGTCGTACACTCAAAAGAAAACTGTCGAGAGGATATTAGCCAATAGGATGTTCGATTCGTACAAACAAAGTGTTTTTGCGACATTTTCCAAGAGCATGGGGATCACACGACAAAAGATTGCTTGTTCAACATGAAGAATGGCAAGGCATCTTGGTGTGCTATCTGCGAAACTAAGAATCATGCCACGACCGACTGCCATCTAAACCTAAAAAATCGATAGAATTATCACGCAGTCTACCAGAGCAATGCAGTCGCATAGAATAATGAGAAAAAAAATGCACCAAATGATCAGAACAATCAAATATACGAAGGTCGTAGATACGAACGCCGGTATGACAACTGACATGGAGGCTATGGAGGTCGAGGTCGATTCTCTGGGAATCGAGACAATTGACCACGTCGGCCCATCCAATGTTTCACATGTTATAAGGAAGGACACTGATATGCAGACTGTCCATACAAGGACAGAACTGACCTCAAATTCTGTACTAGTTGTGGAGTAGGGGATCACTCACTAGAGTATTTCCCTACTATGCTTGAAAAAATAAATAAAAAGAAAAATGTTAACGTCTTGTCGTGTGTGCAAAAAAATGATGTAATAAATACAAAGAATTTGCATATCGTAACCCGACAAGGGAAAAAAACTAGGGGTGATAACCCATGAATAAGCACAATAAAAGAAAATAATGTCTATCCCGATCTAGTTAAAGAAAAACAAATATATAAAGATGCAACAAATGTATTTAAATAATTTTCCCAATAGGAAGAGGCAAACGACGATCGACATAACACAGTAAAAGAGTTAATACAACTAGTATAGAAAGATAATTCAGTATCTCGATTCATTGACTTACTATATGAAATAAAACACAACAATAACACCAAAAAACAAACAAAGAATATCTACAGTCTAAATAAAAAAGACAAAAGTGATGTCGACCCACTTGTCGACCTGGAAATTGAAGGGTACCATGTCCGACAAGTTGTACTCGACTTCGGATCACAAGTAAACATCATGACTCGTGACACTTGGGAACAACTGGGCAGACCTCGACTACACGAATCAGGAATATACCTGAAACTAGCCGACCAAGGCCTAATTGAAACTATTGGAGTCTGGAAAAATGTCGACACAACGATAAAAGGAATATCAACCAAAGTCAACTTTGAAATTATTGACCCTAAATAAGGATCCAGTTCCTTCCCAGCGTTAGTAGGTTGACCTTGGGGAAGAAAGATGAAAGCATCGATATCCCTAGACAAGGAGAGAATAAAATTGAAAGGAAACGGACAAAAGGTCGTCATACCTTTTCACCCATCTCAAGGAGAACCTTCGACAGAACCTATCGATGAAGAAGTTGACGTCCGACAACTGTACCAGATACAAAACAATGAAGATTATACAGAACCTAATATCTATGGAGAACTTCATTTAGGGAATCAAGACTCAATAGGATATAATTCAGACACAGAATTATATGATTGGGAAGTCGATAACTACAAAACACAAGCAAGAGGGTGTTGGACTGTTCAGAAAGTATAGTAAAATCCCACCCAACAGTGCTTCATAGTATCCATTGTCCCAAAAATATTTGAAAAGAAAATTTGGGAATACCCTACTTTAAAACCAACAGATGTAAGAAGTACACAAATACCAAGGTATAAAGAAAGAGAATCACCAGTCATGCATATAGAACAAGTATCCAAAAACATCGGTGAACATGGCCGATTACAAAGCCTAGTGGAAACTTTTACAGGCCAAGCTGCTAGATGGTGGGATACACATCAATCAAGACTGCAGACATGGACAACAGCTTCAAATTTCTTCATAGAAATATTTGGAAGGAAAAAACTAACAAATCAAGCCCAAATATCTATATTCATTCAAGGATAGAATCTAGAAGACCATATAAGAACATGTGAAAAAGAATGGAGAAGACTTGGGTACAAAGATGAACGTGCATGGGCACACCTATTTCCATCAACCCTCTCCAACTTGCCAAACACATGGTATAAAATGGAAGAAGCTAGAGGTGAAACATTCCTATGGCATGAACTTAGAGAAAATTTTATTAAAGATTTCAACTTTATACCACAAAATGAGAATTTGGTCGAAACAACAAAATAGATTAAATAATTTATACAGCCGACAGAAAACAAACCCTTAAAAGACAATCGACATACAAGGAACTATAAATATATACAAACCGGGACAATACCACAGTCGACAAGACTACAGTTGGAAAATTAAAATACAAAAGCGAAAAGCCCTAGATGGAAATCAAACCATGTCAAAACAACCAAACCTATTTGCACAATACTCAAAGTTGAAACAACCGACAAGGAGGACGCCGACCGAATGACTGCAGTTGACTTCCCTGCCAAATTCTCACAGTTTAAGGAAGGAAGTCCACCAATCAATGAAGCCAAAGCACCGGAATGGCTAGATGCTAAAGTCAAAACTAGAGAATTCAACATCTCAAATGATGACCGACCAAAAATGGCAAATATTGGAGACTACTAGAGTGAAGAACAGACAACAGAAATAGTGAACTTATTAAAAGAGTTCCAGGATGTATTTTCCAACGATTATAAAGATCTCAAAGGTTTAGTCCATGAAATGGGTGAAATGAAAATTGACACTAAACCTGATGTTCGACCTGTGAAGAAAATACCATATAAGCTAGCTCATAAATACAAAGAGATAGTCAAAAAGGAGATTGATAACATGCTTGCAGCAGGCATTATCTACCCTATTGACCAATCAGAATGGGCAAGTCCAATGGTTTTTCAACCTGAGAAACATGATCCGACCAAACTGAGAATTTGTGTTGACTTCAGGGAGATAAATAAAGTTACACTAACAGACCCATTTCCAAATCCTTATGCAGATGAAATCTTAAATAAGGTTGCAAGGCATGAATGCTACTCATTTATAGATGGATTCTGAGAGTATAACCAAGTGCCAATAGCTAAAGAAGATCAGAAAAAGACAACATTTGTATGTGAATTTGGCTCTTTTGCTTACAAGGTTATGCCTTTTGGATTAAAAAATGCACCTGCAGTATTCTCCAGAATTGTGGTCAAGACATTCCAAGAATATATTTACAAAACCATGGCAATATACTTTGATGACTGAACAATATACTCCATGTTAAAAGATCACTACAAATGGCTAAGAATTATGTTGGAAATATGTCGACAAATCCAATTAGCTTTGAACATCAGGAAGTGCATATTTGTGACCCCCATAGGGATATTATTAGGGCACATTTTTTGTAAAGAAGGTATTAAGGTCGACTTTGGAAAATTAAAAATTATCCTTGATCTAAAACCACCAGTCAACTCAAAACAAGTCAGGGTGTTACTGGGTCATATAGGATATTACATAAAATTCATAAGTTATTATTCAGACATGACCTATGCACTAGAAGAACTGCTAAGGGAAGATAAAGAGTTCGACTGGACAAAAGAATGCCATATATCATTTGAAAACTAAAAAGAAAACTAGTCGAAGCACCTATCCTAAGGTTTCCAAACTAGTCGACTAAATTCCATGTCCACAACGACGCATCAATTCTAGCAATAGGAGCAATCCTAACTCAACCAGGAGATGATGGAATGAATTATCCTATAGTTTACAGTAGCAGAAAATTAAACAAAGCTGAACGAAACTATACGACAACAGAAAGAGAAGCATTAGGAATGGTCTTCGCACTACAAAAATACCGACACTACCTCCTAGCTAATCCATTTATCTTCTATACTGACCATTAAGCATTAAAATACCTTGTAAATAAACCTCTACACCATGGAAGAATCTATCAATGGCTACTTCTATTCCAAGAATTTGAATTCGAAGTTGTTGTCAAACCAGGTAAACTAAATGTCGATCCCGACCACTTATCTCAAATCGACACAGGAGAGGAACCGACAGGAGTCGAAGATGACTTACCGGATGCACATCTATTTCAAATAGAAGCAGTCCCAGCAGAATTAGAGGAAATAGCACAGTTCTTAGAAAATGGACAAGCACCAGAGGGCATGAGTACAAAGAAGAAACAAATCTTAGCCATGAAAGCTGCACCATATAGCATCATAAATGGATTCTTATACAAAATGGGCTTGGACGACATCCTTAAGAGGTGTGTACTGGAACACGAAAGAAATAATATCATGCATGAAGAACATTACGGACCTACTGGAGGACACTTCCAAGTAGACACGATTACAAAGAAGATCCAACAATCAAGGTTGTGGTGGCCGACAATTCACAAAGATTGCAAAAAATTTGTAAGCCAATGTGACAAATGTCAACGATTGGGTCGACCCCTACCTAATTCAGAAATTCCCTTGATATCAGTAAACCCAAGTTTCACATTTGAAATTTGGGCTATCGACTTCATAAGACCATTTCCCATACCAGAAAAAAGAACAGGTGCAAGGTACATAATAACCGCAGTTGAGTATGTAACCAAATGGGCAGAGGCAGAACCAGTCGACACATGTTCTAGTGAGATAGACGCAAAATTTATCTATGAAAATATCATCACCCAATTCAGATGTCCACTAACTCTAATCAGCAACCATGGAACACACTTTATCAATAAAACTATTAAAACCCTAACAGACCAGTTCCAAATCGACCACCGTCGGAGTACATCATACCATCCTCAGTCGAATGGAGCGATTGAAGCATTTAACAAAACATTGACAAAAGGATTAACAAAAATATGTAATGCTGATAAAGACGACTGGGATGAAAAGATACATGCAGTACTATGGGCATATAGAACAGCATACAAATGCTCAACCGACCAAACCCCCTTTCAACTAGTTTATAGATAAGAAGCAGTAGTTCCACTACACTTCCGACAACAGACACCTATCATCGCAGAGATTTTACATGTCGATGTCGAACAAGGAAGAAAGGACCAACTATTACAACCAAGTAAACTTGAAGAACACTGACTAATCGCGATACAACATCAAGAAATCCATAAACAACAACAAAAGGCATGCCACAATAGAAACATCAAAAACAAAAACTTGTCGGTAGGATACCTTGCTTTACTATACAATAGTTGGGTAAAAGGAAAACCTAAAAATCTTTATACATAATGGATGGGACCCTATGTTGTCGAAGAGATACATACCAATGGATTAGTTCGACTAAGGACGTTACAAGGCATAGTATTTCGGAAACTCGTTAATGGGGCTCGACTAAAATGCTACAGAAACTGAAATATATATATATAACGACCATAACAGTTAAACAAAAAATATAAAAGTATAAAAATCCAAAAAAACAAAATAGTACTAATACACGCACGAAAGAATGACAGGGAATCACCACTTCGACAACCGACATCACACCCATCGACATAACACCATCGACTAGTTTCATAACCAACATCGATCAACGACCTCGACAATCCCATCACACATTCATGACTGCAAGCACCAAAACCAAATCACCATTAAAGCACACTCAAGTGTTCTTGCTGGACCATCACATCCGCCATTAATACACCCATCGACAAAAACATCCAATGCATCAACTATAAATACTGAACTGCCAAAGGATCATTCACCGCAATTCCAACAGAGAGAGCATCAGAGCAATCAAATGACTAAAAACCAAGAACATCGCAGTAAAACTGACTCCCAGACCAACAAGATGGCACCAAAACAGACCAGAGCCTCAGCCCAGACTAAGGAACTACAAACTGCGGAGACACCATTAGTAAGAAGACTAAAAAACATCAAGAATGTTAAGGTGTAGGAGGGCTCATGGGAAAAACTATGGGCCGAGATAAAAGAGTGGGCTTACATCGACAAGAAGCCTACCCGAGCTGCAGAGAAAATACAACACAGTTCCATTTTAAATTATGTCAACGCGCCGCTCATGGCTAGTTTCGGAGGCACAAAAGAAACAACAGTAAAGTTAATCATAAGCCGGTACCACAATGGTCGATTTTATTTCGATCAACCAGTCGACATCTTTAGGGAAGTTATTTACAAATTGATAGGTCTATCAAACAAAGGAGACCCAGTACCAGTCGGTATAAAATAAGGACTGGTCGAAGAACTAACAGGGTCAGCATCAGGAAAAAACTTGAAAGGGTTGATGATTAGCCAAATAACAGCTTGAACACCACAGATTATGGCCAAGATCATAGCCACAACACTCATAATGGCAGGTCGTGGAAGCAACCTCAAACTGGATATGTTGGAGGTAGTAGACACCATTGCAACCAACGGAAAGGTATACAGATGGGTTGAGTATGTTGCTGACATGCTCAAAAACATCAATGAAAAATGCCAAGAGACGGGAGGAATTATCAGGTTCCCGTCCCTTATGTTGTGGATAGTAATGTACTCTTTGTGCCCTGTCGGGGACAAACAATTTCAAGAACCGATAATATTTCATATGTGGAGATTCAAGCCATTCTCCCATAATGGAACAATAAAGGAACTTGCAAATGGGAAAGTATTTTTGGAAAACTGGCTCTAGCAGTTAAAATTCGGCACAACCAGATGGAGGGTGCCTCAGAACATCCGACGAAGTCTCATAAAAAGGCCCACATTCAGCTAGAACTCGACCATACCACGGTGTGTTACATGCAGGGTGCCAAAACAAATGCAAAGACCCTCGACTACTATCTGACAGTCAAAGAGATATTTCAGGAGCTATCTTGACAGGCGGGAACAAAAGTACCAATACCAGAAAAGGCAAAGGAAACAGACTTCTCGATAGAGGAACCGATAACAGACCAGGAGAAGGAGGACGATTATGACCTTAACCTATACATCATTACCTTTGTGTCAGAGGAGACACCGATCGAAGGCACTGGTCAACTACAAATCATAATCAAGCCTCCGACGGTACAAAGGGAAGAGACAAATGCATAACAGCAGGTAACCAATCCGGCTGAAGAAAATCTCATCCCAACTCAAAAGCCAAGGGGAGAGATAGAAACAAAAAATCCAAAGTATGTTGTCACCAAAGAGAATATAACCAAATTGTCGAAGGAGATAGCAGCCTTAATAAAAAGGAAGAAAACATAGCAACAACAACAAGGGAAAGGTAAGTGCAATCTTATCATTGCAGAGTCCTTAGAAGATGAGGAGGAACTGGCAGCTACGACCCTCGACATAATATAATATGCCACAACAAACAAATTGCCGGTGGAAACCCAATTTTAGAAATTTGTTGAGGTAGGGGCACAGCAAGGTCGACCGAAGAAGGTGAAGAGCACACACACTTCGATGGCCGAAAATGTTGTGGATCTCGTGTCTACACGCCCACCTCTGTCTCCGACAAAAATAACAAAAGAGCTAATACCAGAACAACTTTCAGTAAGCCCACTCGACTTATGCAAGAATGCTATGTTGGAGGCTGTGAAGGAAAAGTTCGACCGTGACAGAGACCTCCAGGCATACATTGAAAAAATGCCTGTGATATTCACCACGGTGCAAAAGCTCTCTACCAAAGCACCTCTGTTCGATGTCAATGGATCCCGACTACCCGTTTCCCAACCTGGCCAAGTACTCCAAAGGCCGAAGACTGTGGAAGTAATAAGCTCGATTTTCCAAAGGAACCCTGACAAAGAAGCTGAAGTTGTCACACGTCGGACCACATCTATCACTCCAACCGAATCCAAATACCACCTACCAACCTATGAACCGACCGATGATGAGGAAGGAGAAAATATGGAGGACATAAATTGAGAAATCGACCAACTATTCTCCAACCTGGACTCACCCCCTCATAACCACAATCCATCACCTGGCCACACTTCCACCAATCCAATCACACCCGACCATTCACCAACACCATCACCACCACCCCCCGACTCAGAACCTCTAATTCAATCAGCTGCACCAGAACCACCTCCACCGCAACCATCAGTACCAACCAAATCCACTTCTGGACCCCCTATATCCAACCAAACAGAGGCACAACTAGATGCAGCAGTCATCCAACCGACTCAAACAGAAATACCATCAATCACTGTTGCCCATCAAACAGACAATCCAGACTTGACTCTTGCAAGTACACAGGTGCCGAAACAAGCAGAAACATAGAAGCACAAAAAGAAGAAGTAGAAAAAGAAGGACCATCATGGACAAACAACAATGGTCCACATCAGTCAACTTGGGTCGACCATTACGATCGATGCAACCAAGTTAAGAGATGTAGAGCTACGACAACTCCTGGAAACACTAGCAGTCGAAGCAAAGACAAGGAGTCAGCACAGACGTAAGGAGCTAGACAATAAGGAAAAAGAACAAGTTGAGTTCCTTGACAAATGCAGACACCTGGTCCAGTCTGTGATACCAGGGCCGATAGAGGTCGACACCGAAAAACCACTAGAAAGAGATTATCAGTTGTTTGAGAGCGTGGTGTCAGCACTGCAGGCACAAATTCAGGACACAATAGAGGAACAGAAAGAAGAAATCGTTCGACTATTGATGGAGCAGCACACATCCTTTTCAGAAGCATACAGGGTGTTGCAAAATCACATCGAGGAGTCTGTCATTATAGAAGAAGTACTGTGAGACTAGCTTGCTTACTACGGGAAAGTCTATCAGCAAACCAGGCAGACCCAACAAGAGATCCAAGTGCTCGAGAAGAGGAAAAGCACTGACGAAGCACTCAGAAGCACAATTGAAGATCAAATAGTGCTTGAAACAGCCAAACTGCAGAAGCTTGAGCGAAAAGCACATCAGCGGGTGCAACAAGCCATTCCAAACTTAGAAAAAGTAGACATCATCTGCCTGCAAATGAAATGACTGCTGGAGATAGCATGAGGAATTCACCAACAATATTGGAAGTGATGGAAAGAAGTTGATCCAAGGTCGGTACTATTGATGCAACACCTCCACGTATGCCTTAAAAACCTTAAGCTTATTTTTAAAAAATGGAACAAATAAATCTTTGGAACATTTTTTAAGACAAAAAAGCCTTCGACAACAAAATACGACAGGTTCAACAAGTCAACATTGACGAAGTAAGATCAAAAGAGATAAACCATTAAGAAAATGACTTGCAAACTCGAATGGAGAATAGACTCCAGCAAGGAGAAACTATCTGGAGGAAAAAATACAAAACAATTTGGTTTAAAGATGGTGAGAAAAAATCCAAATTCTTCCACAACACCATGAAACAAAGAATAAACTATAACAACATCTCTCCTCTATGGTATTCTTAAGGAACCACCGTGGATTCAAGAGAGGATATTAAAAAGGAACTCAACAACTTTTTTGAGAATCTCTTAAATGAGCCAACTGAGGACAAAACAGAGGCCATTGGAAAAATCACTAAGCATATACCCAAGTTGATCACCCCCGTTCAGAACTCCTACCTTCGTAAGCATATCTTCGTGCAAGACATATAATGGGTTGTTCATGAGATGCCCCACTTAAAAATCTCATGGACCAGATGTATTTATAATTGAATTCTTTAAGGTGTGATGGCCAATGGTTAAGGAAGAAATATGGCAGTTAGTTGAATCCTCAAGAAAAAGATCCAGTGTGCATTAAGATCTCAATGTGACCTTCATCACTCTAATCCCAAAAAAATATGGCACCCTTGATCCCACTCAATTTCGTCCTATCTCTCTATGCAATGTAGTACAAGGTCATAACCAAAGTGATAACCAATAGAATGAAACCACTCCCCCCTTCTTTAATTGTTGAGGAACATATAGGGAATGTGGAAGGAAGATAAATTTTGGATGGCATTTTTCTGGCTCATGAGGATATTCATACCATTAAATATCAAAAGTAGATTGGCTTCCTTGTAAAGTTAGACCTGTCTAAGGCCTTTTAGAATATAATATAGCAATACATCAAGGAAATGCTACTTACTTTAGTATTCGATCCTATGAAGATAAGGTGGATCCTTTCCATTCTCTCACATGCCTTCTTCTCCATCCTTCTCAATGGATCACCCTCCTCCACCTTATTTCCCTCTCGTTGCATCAGACAAGGGGACCCCCTATCTCGTTTCCTTTTTGTGCTAATGGAAGAATTCTGGCGTAGAGGTATTTCAATAGCTAGGTCGGATCACCAACTCTCAGGAATCCAGTTTCACACCAAGGGTAGTCACTCTCACTCGCAATTTGTGGATGACACCTTTCTTATGGTCTCTCCATCAGTTAAAGAAGATAGAGTGCTCAAATGTCTCCTCAATTATTTCACGCTAGACTCATGCATGATCATAAATTTGTAGAAATATCTCATCTTATTTCCTCCCCCAATTGTAATCTCTCCAGTTGGACCTTCATACCCCTTAATTTTCTAGTAAGGGTTGTCTTACTTAACTCTATTCTCCAAGTTATTCCTCTCTACCTTTTCTCTATTATGGAAACCCCCAAGAACAATCTCAATAATATCCACAACCTATAGCTTAAATTCCTTTGGAATGGATCTACCAATTCAATAAATCAAGCTCTAATAGCTTGGGATAAAGTTTGCAAGACAAAAACCATGGGAGGCCTCCAAATCTGGGACCCTAAGAGTACCCTTAACAATGTCCTCCCTGCTAAGACTTGGTGGAATGTAATCATGCACCCCCTCACCCCCTAAGAGATGATTTTAAGGGATAAATATGATCTCCCCTTCCTCAAGGAGAACCACATCAGGGTCACTATATTCAGAAAAGGTTCTATCATATGGAACTCTTCCTGGGAGAAAAATTAGTTGATTAGAACTCATAGCTTTTGGGAAATCAGAGGGAAATAATTCTCTTTTTTGGGAGGATCCCTAGCAAAAAATATCCCCTATATTCTCTCATATTGATTACTATCTATTATAATCCATCCCCTCTTATGGAATAATAAATTCATCTCAGACTATTGGATGACCGACGATATTACAAATGAAAGAATACAATGGATTGAAAGGGACCAATAGAATATAAATGTGGAAGATCTTGAAAAATAATTCACATAGAACAATATTCAAAGAAGGAAAGAAAAAAAATAAAGTCAAGGATCATTTGAGATGGGGATACAAGCCAACAGACACTTTCTCCATCGAGGAAACTTACAATCTAGCATTGAGGAACTGTAATAAAAAAGAATAGACTATTTCGAATAAATTGTGGAAAGGAAAATTTTGGCCAGAGTTTTATTTTTTCTATGTTTTTTTATCCATAACAAAATACTCACCTGGGAAAAGCTTCTGCGAAGAGGCTTTGTTGGTCCTTCCAGATGCTTCCTATGTCAGATGCACCATGAATATATGAATCACCTGCTCATCAGTTGGCCCTTCTCACCCCAATATTGGGATAAATCATCTAGGCTATTTAAAAATTCTAAGAGATATGCAGGATCCATAATAAACACCCTCACAAACTAGAGACCCGCTCCCTTCTGCAACAACATTCTAAACAGGATTAGAACCTCATTCCAAGATTTATCACTTGGTCTAGTTGGAAGGAGTGCAACAGAATAATATTTAAATGAAAGAAGAAAAAGTTTGATAAAATATGGAGTACCCTTCAATCTAATATTCAAGAAACTCTAAATCAGACCCCATGGACCAGCGAGGAAAAGAAGTGCGAGCCTCAGGAATAAAGCATCTATAATAGCTAGAATCTTGTCATCAAATCCTAGTGAGCCTCGAAATATCCTAAAAATATTCATTCCCAGTGTAATTCTATTTGGTATCCTCCTAAATACTTCCGCAATCTTAATTTTGATGGAGCCTCAAAAGGCAATCTTGGACTGAGAGGGTATGGGGGGCTTCTATGAAAATCATAAAGGAAGCATCCTATGGATCTTTGTAGGTTCTCTAGGTACTAAAACCAATAATGTTTCAAGGTTGTAATCTCTGCTTTCTAGAATTTGCATGACCCTCGATAAAAATATCATAAAGCTAATAATATAAGGGGAATTCTCTAATCCTCATCTCGACCATAAGCAAAATAATGGAGGGTTCAAAAATTGGGAAAATCACTAGCAGCTAGAGAATGACCTACAGCCTCAAAGAGCTAGCACAACTACTGCCCAATCTTATCATTTCCATTCCTTTTCATGTCAAAAGACAAGGTAACCAACTGGATGACTTGTTATCCAGTTGTTAGTTCCAAGAGGTGAACTAGGTTAAAAGTAAAACACGCCCATGCATGATAAGGCTCAAATTTTAAAAATATTAGAGATATATATGTATTGAGAATGGAATTTAACTCGTCATATAAATGTTGTGAATATATAATAGGTTTGTGAAAAAATTTATAGATGCAGAGGTGAATGACAGAGGAATTTTATGAAATATAGAAAAGCAATGGGAAAATGGAGATGTGAGGAATGATGAAAATAGATATTTCATTCTAAGAAGCATCGATGGGTAAATTTCCTATGGAGACCAGCTTTGAATGTATTGAGCTATTAATTACAAAATTCTTAAATTATTTACATGTTGAAAGGATTAACGTGAAGTATTTATGATTCTTTAGACAACAATATATTCATATGTACAATACCGGTGAAAAAATTTCATATACATTGCAATCACTTGAATCCTTCAAAGATTATGACAGAAACAAATGAAATTTGAACTTTTGGCATAACATTTAACCTTCAATCTCAAAAAGAGTATCAATGATGATCGATTAAGATCAAATCTATTGCACTTGGTTGATTATTATCTTCATGCATCCTCTAATACAAATGATAGCATAAAAAAATATGAATATAGGAAAATACTCTCTGCAAGATTCCATATCATTGAATTATCTCTTAAAATGATTTACATGGCAAATAAAATCATCCAACTCAACTTATTAGAAATAATACTTCTAATTCTAAAAATGGAAGCCCTTAAGCTTTCATATCGAGTTACATTATATAGACCTCGAGTGTAACCAAAATAAATTTGCCCTTGATTTGACTCATAACAAAAATAGTAATAGTATTTTGACTATTTACTTTTTACATTAACTTATTACATTTCATTTTAAAAACAAAAACTGGGCCTCAATTTTTCTTTCTAGACCCTCCCTTTTTCCTTCCTTGATTAGGTTCCTGTTGTCCACAAATGTGCTGCTAAGTTGGCACTGGGGATTAAACTAGAGGTATGTGAGACTGACTCATCTTCTGCAACAACTCTAAATAAGCTAGACTTCCAACTAGCATCGGACTTCCAAGTGGCATGAATTCCAATGGGGCCGATTGTCTTGCAAAATCTTGGGGTAATGGAGATGTTTGTTGAACATTTGGATGTTGAGATGATGAACCATATGCTTTGCCTACACACTATGACTGAGGGGGTATAGCTCTCTAATTGTATCTTGAAACTAATTTCCTTTCCTTTCCCATTGAATCCTACAAGCTTTGCAGTTTTCCAATGCTAATTTAGCTTTTGAGTGTTTCTCATAGGTTATAGGTTCCAACTATTTGAATATAGTTTTTAGATTTACCCATATTTTGAAAATAAATCTCATCATGTCGACAACCTGAATGCCATTTATTACTCCCTCTAATACCTCCTGTTGTGAATATTAATTCTCTTATGCCTCAACAACAGTTGATTTTCTCAATGATTTTCTCCCTGGGAACCCATCTATAAGGATGTGATTTGGAGTTTTAAATCATCTACTTCTCTTTGCAGCTCAAAGATACCCTCCTCCTACTTATTGACATCATTTTCCATCTCTACTATTCTATCATTTTTCTTATTTATGTCAATTTCAAGATGCTTTATTTTGATATCTTTGTCATCTTCAATCCTTGTTGGTTCTGGAATATTGTCATATTCTTCCATTGCATCAATGTCTAGCACTTATGTATCAGGCGACTGACCCATAAGTTATTCAACCATTTTCTCTATCTCTGTATGACCCTGTACACGTGCTGACATTTTTGGTACAACTGTTTGTCATTGTACATTCTCTGATCCGGTAGCACTTTTTTTATTTAGAGTTGTTATTTGTGTTAACAAGTCATTGATCTTCCTCCCCTTTTCTTCTACCAGGCCTTTATACTTTACATAGTTGTTAGCAATTCTTGTTTTTTTATTCTACCTTCCTTGTCTTAGTTGTCTGAACTGGATGCACATTTGGAATCTTCAGTTGTTTCTTGAGGTTGTAAATTTAATTGTATTTAGTTTCTATTAGATATTTAATTTGCAGCCCATCATCAGGATTAGAAATCAAGGCAACTATCTTTTCCTCCAGCTCCTTTATTGTGACTTGTTTTTCCCTGGTTGACCATTCTTCTAATTTCAGTAGGTCTCCAACCTTATTTAGGGATTCTTTCAATCTTATTTTAGTATTTTTTTTCTTAACTACTTCTGCACATATCATATCATTAGCTTGTTTGAAGAAATCAACTTTATCCAAGTTGCCAAATTGGCTCCAATCTATAATATGTTCTTCTTCTCTATAAACACTCAGTATGGTATGGGAAAGTACCTTGATATTGATCATTGAATATATAAAGATATTATCTATGTGGTTTTCTTTTGAAAACAAACTTTTCTGAGGAGGAATGATTTGCTGCCTATCCTCATTTATAGATTGGACAATTTCTTTTATAATCTCCTTATAGATTGTCTGCAAATCTGTTTGAACTAGGATTGGACCTGTTTAAGTAAGAGATTTTGTTTTCTAGGGTATTGTGAACTCCAAGGAAGGATAAGGGATGAACCTGGTTGGAGAATTTCATGGAAATATTGATTTTTTTCTTAGTTCAACAATCTCTTTGGACACTTATGCTTCTATCTCTTTCTCCACTAGGACTTGAGAGGTCTCTTGTGGATCTGATCTTGTTTTATTTGATTGAGGAGCCTATTATTCTATATCGATATCCATATATGTAGTCAAATTCTTTAGAGTCGCTCTTCTAACCTAATATATGTTCTATCCCACTATGTTCTACTGAGGTCTTTTGAATATATTCAATATCTTCCCAACTCTCTTTGATGGTCACTTTCTCCCATTCTTATATGGGCTGGAAATCATATGCAAATTTCTTGTTTGCCAAACTTTTCTTTGAGATGACTTTGTGTGGGTCATAAGCTACCGATTTAGATTTTTCTAGATTTAGTTGTTCTAGAAAACATTCCATGTACTACAGGGAACTAAAAGACTTAACTTGGAAGGTTCCAACATCTTTAGGGATATGAAAAGTTTTTTGTTGTTTAAAACCCCTAAAGTGTAACTCATCAAATAATTGTCTGGCATATTCCATTTCAGATAGAATTTTGATGGTTGAGAATGAAGGAAGTTTGTAGGGTTGTCCTTCAAAACCATAAATTTTGATTACCACGTGATCCTTGAACAAGAACCAATCACATACTCTTTTGTCTAGATTAAACTGCAACCATTATTTACCTTCCTTAGGAATTCTTGGTAAGTCAATTCCATGGATTATCGTATATGCAACCTTCATCACCTTGCAAAATCTATGTAGTTGGATTTGTTTTCACATCTAAAAAACAAAGTATTACATTCATAAAATGGGAGATCTCTTCCATGTTCGTCAGCCATGTTTAAACCTAGAGCCTCAAAGTGTTTTAAATTATGAAATAGGAACATGAAGAAGAGAATGGATGGGTAACTGAAAAATTCCAGGGAAGGGAAGTCTGTCACCAACTAACTTATTTCCTGGGATAGGAACCCACAAATATCCCACTTAGGGTACTCTTTGCATACAGGGTTTAGTTGTGCTAGGAAACTTAGCAGGGTTTCATCAACCTCTTCACCTTTCTTATAACCTAGCAGGTTGCATAGGAGAGAAATATGATTTATGGAGGTTTGATTAAAAAATATAGTCTTGAAAGGAGGATTACACTTTTGGGTTATCATTCCAGGATCTATGTGTTGGTATAAGACCAATGTTTCTTCTGTAGGACTCATGATTTGATATAGGATCACAATCCTCCTTTCTTCTATAGGTTATGGTTCCTCCTACTCTAGAATGCACAACATTATTCTTATGTTATCAACTTCTATATGATAGACAACCCTAAAACTATAAAAATACATAGTTAATTTTTGGATTGGGGAAAAGAAGGATGAGCATCATCTAGTGAATTCAGAAAAATAAACCACTTCGGGACATACAGACCAATGCAAACCAGAGTCACACAAGTTACATGGGTCTTGGTTTTCAAAAGTTAGGATTCGAGCCTCACTGATGGTTGAATTCACATTTGAATGAGTTACCAAAGTGTCATGAATGTCAACTTGATGGTCATATATGGATTCACTTCTAGCGTTTTTGGGATTAGGGTCTAGTTGATCGGTTGACTAAGACATTTTACTAGTGAAATTCACTGGTTCAAGATAAAAAAATGCTAAATTCATAGGTTAGGGTAACTTTTAGTTTTATACA
The DNA here is from genome assembly GCA_001517045.1 of Pseudotsuga menziesii. NCBI lineage: Eukaryota > Viridiplantae > Streptophyta > Pinopsida > Pinales > Pinaceae > Pseudotsuga > Pseudotsuga menziesii. The sequence goes on along the minus strand of LPNX011131898.1, from coordinate 12,576 downwards.
GCAATAGAATGATAAAATATGGGGTACATGATAAATTGGGCCAGAGTGCTTGACGTGGAAGATTCTTGGTGCTACCTAGATACATGTCTTCTACTTCAAATATGGTTGTATCTATTTTTGGTTGAATCTGATCTTACTTGTCCTCTCATAATCCAATGCTCTAATGCTCTGATACTTTGATGCCTTGATTATCTCTTTTTTCTTATTATTCACTTCCTTTCATACTCGCGGAGTATTTCCATAACTTGTTGTGGCCATTACATCTTTTCTGCGACCTCCGCTTTCTTTCTGTAGTTCCTTCTTTGGTCTTCTCTTCTTCCACCTTTTTCAGACTTTTCAAAAAATAAAGGATCCAACAAACTCACATACTACATAGTAATTGATCTCAGTCTTTGTTCTTCATCTTTTCTCCTATACACACCTACACACTTTCCCATCTTTTAAAATATTGGCATATGAAAATGGAGGTTGAAATCAAATAAAATCTAAAGCTTTAACTTGGGATATTGCAGTAGAAGTGAGACCTCGTGGCTCTATTTGTCCAATTTTAATAGTTGTTTTATCTAATGTTAATTCTCTGTACTTATGGATTGTTGATCCCCAAGCAAGTCTAAATGGAATTTGTCTAGATTTACCTCTTTCAATTGGTCTAATAGGTATAGTCTTAGGAAATAATTCATCTCATGGAATCCCCACATAGTTATCACATCCTACTAAAAATTATGTGGGATTTTTAGAAGGGGATTTTCCATGACTATACATAGTCTTTTAAACTACCCCAAGGTACCATTGACAAGTCTTGCATTAGCCGATAAATTTGAAGTATGCATAACCCTAGCTCCAATAGGAATAAGCAACTCATGGTCAAATTTTTCTTCATCTATTTCAATGGAGTAGTTTCTACTTACTCTAGTAGAAACACTACGTGCAGTAGAGAAATTTAGGGATCTCAAGCAACACTTATTGTGATTGTGGATATCCTCATTTGTTGGAAAAAATGTATATGCTTATCAAATTAATCTTTTGTGGAACCATCCATATTGGTAATTGTACTTCCAATAATAATTTATCATCTTTTATATCGATCACATATCTAAATCATACACAGAGTGTAAATTTAGTTACAAGGAAATCCCAAAAGAAGTTAAGAAAGAAGGTTGTGGATTGTGAAAAGATTAAACTTGTAGATACTCACAACTCTTTAAAAGATGCTCTATGTAAAGATGTGGGGATCTTAAATTTCCAAATGATTTAGATAATGGTTGGGAAATCATTGATGAATTGAAATATGAAGTTGATTGGAGCACATAAAGAATAAACTAGCAATTTCCCCTAACAATGCAAAGGGGGTGCCATAAGAAGAAAATGATATATTAAAATGTAATATTTATTATTTGGATTTGAACATAATTAGTAAGTAGAAAAAATGATAGTTGTAAATGTGTTTAGTTTAAATAAAACAATATTGAATATAAGACTATCACTAAAAACAGATTATGTATTAGTAAAATCATATAAAAATTTAAATGTAGATCATTTTTTGTAAGCCTTAGAGTTGGAGATTCAACATAATGCTTGGATTTGAAAGGAAACCATGACCTCCATTCCATCTTGAGCTTAAGCCAACGTTGTGGCTAGGAAATTAGTGGTATCTAATGCAGAGCATTAATTTCTTTCCTATTAATAAAATACATTTACTAATCTAAATTTTAAAATATTCGTGGAGTAAACGGATTAAAGTATAACATTAATGTATAGATTCGACTACTACAAATAAAACTTAAATATATGTTAGACTTAGTCAAAACCAATTTACAAATAAATTATTAGTTTAAGCGCAATAATCCCTCCAATCTAAAAGTTATGACAAAAATTTCCAACCAACAAATAATACAAATAATCAATACATAAAATATTCCTAAAAATAATATCACCATAATGCACCACAATAAAATAAAAATAAAAATAAAAACAAAAAAATCCACAATATGTCTCACTATGACCAAATAATCAATCCAAAATAATATCACCATAATGCACCACAATCAAAAATCCATAATGTCTCCCACTATTATTCTTTCATACAGAGTTAGATAAGTCCTCCTACCATAATTGAAAAGAAAAATACCTATAACCAAACATCAAACTCAAAACTTTATTTATTTATTTTACAACATAGATTGGGAGAGGATCCATCTCCACGATGATTAAATTAAGGACCAAATTTACAAAAAACTATTAAACAAATAACTATCCCATGACCTCAATTGTGGTCGCTATTGTAGTCGAGCGCAATGGTCATGGTGAGTGTCATCAATTCTAGAATGTGTATTATATAGTCTAAGACTATATAATATAATAACAATATATAAAATAACTTTTTTGGAAATTTGAAATGGAAAATGGTCAAATCTTAGATGGAATATGATCTTACAAATCTTATAAAAGAGCAATGATATAGAGATTAAAAAAAATATGGAAGAAACTTAGAAATGTTATAAAAGAACAATGATTTAGAGATTAAAAATAAATTATGGAAGAAACTTATAAAACAGTTTGTCTAAATTACAAAATCCTTATTCTTTTAAAAGATGTTAAAAATAAATTTAAAGTCAGCTCAAATGTCATTAATGAATATTACAAATAACACAAAATTAAATCATCCAATATTCTTTTAATTCAAATCCTTCATGTTGATATTCCTATAGGATACATTGATAACGCATTTCAAGATGATAAATGTGGAGTTTGTATGTCAATCAAAATTAGAGGGGAATTGTTTTTTTAAATGTGGATGGGATGTGGAAACAACACTAATAGAAGGGAAGATGTATTGGCTTTGTGGGGATTTTTATATTTTGCACAAAACAAAGGAATTTGTTTTATCTTCATGTGTATGGAGATTCAAACGTACTTAATGATTGGGTGAAGGGTAAAGTAACCTTACATGTGGTTTTACTAGAGCATTGGTTGGAAAGGATTAAACAACTCAAAGCTTCCTTTCATAATCTTCAAATTTCTCATATCTACATGGAATTAAATGAGGAATCTAACTCTTTTTAAAAGTGAGTGATTGGGAAGGAGGAAGCAGTCCTCTTGTATGGGGAGTTGCTTAATAATTTTGTGATTTTCCATGGCACTTTACAAGTTTTTGGATGTTAATTGTTCTTCTTGAGTTTTTAAACAATGTGATGGAAGGCTGTAATAAATATGCATAATTTTCTTTCCCCGTCATTCTTGGAAGAAAACTAACATGTGGTATGTTGTTTGTTTGAATTAATTAGGTGATATGCTAGAACAATACTTTCAACAAACATGTATTGTTTACTAGTTACAAAATTGTCTATCATTAGAAGAGGAAGTAAGCTTTATGTTGTAGTTTTGCCAAGTATGTTAGACTAGAGGAGTGCTCCAACCTGAGTAGTAGATCTGAAAGTTATGTAATGGTTGGGTTACATGACATATATATATTTTGGGGGGATGAAAAAAAATTTCTTCATCAGCTTGGATAGCGAGATAAATAGAACTTGTTAAAGGACTGCCAAATTGACATAAATATTAGAGAAATAGTGACAAATGTGTTAAAGTTTGGATTCATATTGGGAAGTAAAGAAAAATGAACTTGACTAATCACTAACATATATCCATCTTAAACCTTGCATCAAGCATCAAGATAGATTAAACAAGTGTAAAGTTTCTAATTATTTAATTCCATGGCATGTATTAATTCCTTTCTATTAAATGATTAAAAATTTACACTTGGAGAATTTGATCCCGCTTTGTGCTTGATAGATCTTGATTTAAGATGTATCTATGTTGATTTTAATGTCTTTAAATTTTGTGTATAATTTAAAATTGAGTTGACATATACTAGGTTGTAGAGCACCTCGCTACTCTCAATGAAATCAAGAGTATGGTGTGTTGAAGGAAAGACTTACAATTCCAATGTATGAGTAACGTAATTAGAACATCAAGTCGTATGATTTGAATTTAAGAAACAAAACTCATTTTTCATAACAATTTCTCCTTGATTGTAGGGAGTGGGTGCTTTAGATTGAAGGTATTTAACAGAAAGTTGTATCAATCAACAAGGTTCATGCCTCGTTCACAAAATTGGTCGTTATATTTAATCATATATTCCAATAAATATAGTGATTGATGGATATGTTGCCACATTAGCTTAATCATACATATCAAGACGACCCAAAAAACGATTGCAAAAATATTAAGGATGCCTTCACTTATAGCTTTGTAGGAAAATTGTTAACACTCTACAAAGGATCCATTAGATGATAAAAATGCAAAGGGTTTATTCTATCCCATGCATGTGTATAAGAACTTATACTAGGGATACCAATCAATTAATAAATGAGTTTTGGATTACTCACCATTGTAGTGAATATAATTACAACACATGTACAAATAGCACAAGCATACATTTATAATATAGTTACGCCATTGAAAATCCAAAATTTGGTGATTGAATTTATTAGTTTGAAGGTGATTTCATTAAAGCTCTAGTCAACCTTGTAATTGAGGGACTTGTTCAAAGTTTAGAGCTTTCATTTAAAATTCAAGTGGCACATTGCCAAATAAACTCGTAATTTCTAGGTATGTTTATTACAGGTTATTGAAAATTCTTTTTTCTAAATTAGAGATAGGAGTACGTGTATTCCTATGGCTCCAAACAAGAGACCTTTGGCCTTGCCAAGCCTATTTTTAAAAATCTCAAATATGAGAGATTGGGTGACCTATATTGTGAGTTCTTTGAAACCCAAATGAATAGATAAACTTTATATAATATTTGTCGGGTCACATTTGGAAAATTTCAAGATGTATGTGATTGAATTCCAAATTGGGATTGTGATTCATTAAAGCCATAGTTCTTCAAACGTATTATTTTCAAGAAATTGTCCAATT
>LPNX011131879.1:42420-53586 GCA_001517045.1 Pseudotsuga menziesii | reverse complement strand
TACCTTTGATTAAGGTGAGGTGGGAGTAACCTCATTGTGGTGGAGGTTTCTATTCCTCATAAAACATCTTTATGATTTATTTGTATTTCACATTTTGTAGTTACTATGAGGTTATCAAGGTGTGTTTTATGCGATAATTTCCTCATGCTCCAGCCCTAGGCTCGTATGTTCGCAATAAAATGAATTATCTAAATTAAAAGGGTGAATTACAAATTAAGCGTGTGAGAAATGCTGATGTAATTGTAACTTTAGAATGTATTCACTTGTATTTCTTATGTATTGTACCCTGATGTTTATTCCGGGAAGTGTTTGTAATGTAATTGAGTCATGTCATGCCCCGATGTTTCGATTAGGAGTTTCTATAATGTAAAAAATTCATGTCAAGTCATTGTGGGTAACCCTCCTATTGTTCAAAGGTTAAATTCCCCACAGTTGTGGGGCCCTAGTGTTATTAGACTATCCTAGAGAAGTTTACCCTAGGTGATTTATTGTAAGTCGGGGAAATCGTCCCCACTATTTTGTTAAGGATAACCCTCCTTATTGGTCAGAGGGGAAAAGTCCCCACAAGTTGTGGAGCACTAGGGTTATTAGACCCCCCTAGAGAGGTCAGCTCTAGTAAGTAATTTTTAAGTGAGGCCGACATGTTGGAGAGGACATTAAGTGAATGAAAGAATATAAATAGAGAGTGAGCCTCTCTATTTATCACACACACACTCATTCACTGGGGTGCATGAGTGAGAGAGAAGTTGCTGAGATCAGAGAGAGAGACTACTGCTGTTGGGAGATCATCTTTATGTCTTTAGGTTTTACTTTTGGTGTTGATTCTATCTATGAGGAAGTTGTGGGGTTTTCTCCTTTATGGTATCCCCGAGGAAAATTCTTTGTGTCTCTTGTCTCTTGTGTTTTATTGCTGTGCATGTTATTCTCTCAGACAATATCCTAATATTTTTAGGATTATTAATCCTCCCTTGTCCAAATTTGGTCATATGTCTAAATCGGGAGTCATGTCTAAATCGGGAGTCCATCCAGTCTATTTATAGTCATTAGCACCATTGGTTAAACTTGACCTAATTGGGGCACATGTTTCAGTTACCAAAGTGTGGGGAACACTAATTGAGGCTCACTGCCACTTATTGCACTTGATTGCATAAGTTTAGGAGTCTCCTAGATCAATCCCTACAATTTAGGAAGCAACTGGGAGTGCCGAAACCAACCAAGGTCAGTTCACTTTAGTTAATGACTAGTCAGGCCAAGTTAGGAGTCAGTTACATTTAGTTCTAGCCTTCTACATTCAGTTAAATAATGGTTTAATTAATTTCACACATGTGGGGCGAATTTATCACTTACCACAGTCAGTTAACCATTATTTAATACTAAATGTAACACTTGGTTGTGTTTTAGAACTCCGGTTATGATTTAGACAAGGACAGTTAACTACTGGGTCCTCCAATAGTGATTTAGACAATGTCTTGGTTGCCTACAGTCAAGTAGAGTCATCAATTCGAACTTCCTCATGTGGATTCGAATTGCTTGTGGCTATTAAAGCCATTTTACATTATTGTAATTATCATTTGGATTACTTTTTTGATTATTGAAAGCATTCACAGCTGCAAGCCTTTTGCACTGTTTCATTCTTCAATGGCTGAGTAAATTGTGAGATCTTCTTTGTGAGTTGTGTGTTTGTCTACAGATCTATATGCTCAAATTTAACATGGTATCAAAGCCTCGACAGAAAAGGAACTTCTCCTCCTCGGATCTCCTACTGGATCATTTTTTTTGTTTTGCAGGTACAACTTCGAAATGAATTCATCAGTTCCTCTTCTCACCCGATCCTCAGACTATTTTGAATGGGAAGTGAAGATGATTATATGTCTGAGAAGACAAAAACTCTTTTCGGTGTCTAATGGATTCGGTAGAAATTCGTTTGAGAGTGAAAATGACTGGCTAAATGCAAAGGATGCAGGTTTTGAAATAATGGAACTGGCTCTTTCTCCTAGCATGCGCTACCTCAGTAGATCTATTAAAGATCCACAGGAACTCTGGACAAGATTGGACAGAACCTTTGGAAGCACATGGAGCACATCCAACACCAAAATCATCCTTGATCCAAAAAGCTTAGCCTCCACTCTCTCTGATGAAGTTGTTCAAGATGAAGAAGAAGCAGAAGCTTCTACACAGTCAATTCGAATTGAAGACAGTCTCCATGCAGTGACTCCTTCTCCTGATGCTCCAAAAGTTCATGAGATCTCTGATATCTCATCTTCTCATATTGCTAAAACAGAAGAATACATTCGAATCTCTGATATTGAAGAAAAATTCTGCTGCACTTCCATGCAAACATTCACCGGTGATTTTCCTTTAAATTCTGTGCAAAATTTACCAGTAATTGCTTCCGAAAGTGAAGAGAAATTTGTTTTTTCTTCCTCTAATGTTGCTGCTGGTGTGCAAATATGTGATACCTTGGATATTTTGGAAGAAATATCAGATTACCAGAGTGATCCATTCACTCCCCATGATCTAGTTTTTCCAGCAAATTCCTGCAGGATTGCATGCACCAAAATTCAGAATTTTGAAGAAGAAGAAAGCTGTGCATCGACCGTCACGGTTAACCATTTATTTGAATCTGAAATTAACCTTATTGGATTTGATATGATATTATTTAGATCTGATCTGATATTTCTTGGTTTAATATATCAAATTCATAATCTTTCAGTACTGCTTGTAGCTGTTCTCATCAACGGTGTGAAGAAACAAGTACCGCAAGTCTCCTACAAAACTACTGCTGGGGATTTGATTCCATTTCACAGTTTTGGATCTGTTTTGAACCTGTTTAGATATGATATTATTTGGTTCATATTTTAAAATTCAAAAGCATTCAGTCATGCTTGTAGCTGCTCTCACCAATTCCGGTGTGAAAAATCAAGTACCGCACTTTCTCTTCAAAACTGCTGATGGGGATTTGGTGTTAGTTTCCTCATATGAGGTTGCTAATATTTTATTATGTGATTAATTATCTATTTTAGAAGCTATATCAGACTATGGAGCTCCATCATTCGCTCTCAACAGTACCAGTGCTTCTCTACCATTGATCACATGCTCATCTTCTCACAGAACTAGTAAAGATGAAGATTTTCTGCATCCGCCTAGACACCTGCTCCTAACACTTCGGGCTGTTCTTACCACTCATGGTTTTCTGTTCATGGATGCAACATATCAGTTTCTTGAGTGTTCTTCACATTCTATGAATTCTCAAGAACCTTTCCTCACTTTTCAGTTGACTTCATTTGCTCTACATGGGTCCAGTCTTCATCCGGCAGCTGTCTATATTTCTGATTTAGTTGAGCATATCATTCTTCTTCCAAAGAGGAAGATTCCTTCAGACATAATGATGGAGAGGTTCACATGCCAGGCCCCAGGATACCTATGCACAGAAGAACTAGATTGATCCTGATTCTACCTGCTTAATTAGAAGGGGGTTTTTTTTTCCCATGTGGTTTTTCCCCAAGCACCTTATTTTTGAGCAATTACTTTATTTTACTTGATGTAATGGGTGACCTATGGTCTTAATTACCAGGGCCCACAGTTTTTCCAAGTTATCATTCAGGGGGGGTATTAGGATTATTAATCCTCCCTTGTCCAAATTTGGCCATATGTCTAAATCGGGAGTCCATCCAGTCTATTTATAGTCATTAGCACCATTGGTTAAACTTGACCTAATTGGGGCACATGTTTCAGTTACCAAAGTGTGGGGAACACTAATTGAGGCTCACTGCCACTTATTGCACTTGATTGCATAAGTTTAGGAGTCTCCTAGATCAATCCCTACAATTTAGGAAGCAACTAGGAGTGCCGAAACCAACCAAGGTCAGTTCACTCCAGTTAATGACTAGTCAGGCCAAGTTAGGAGTCAGTTACATTTAGTTCTAGCCCTCTACATTCAGTTAAATAATGCTTTAATTAATTGCACACATGTGGGGCAAATTTCTCACCTACCACAGTCAGTTAACCATTATTTAATACTAAATGTAACACTTGGTTGTGTTTTAGAACGCCGGTTATGATTTAGACAAGGACAGTTAATTACTGGGTCCTCCAATAGTGATTTAGACAATGTCTTGGTTACCTACAGTCAAGTAGAGTCATCAATTCGAACTTCCTCATGTGGATTCGAGTTGCTTGTGGATATTAAATCCATTTTACATTATTGTAATTATCATCTGGATTACTTTTTTGATTAATGAAAGCATTCACAGCTGCAAGCCTTTTGCACTGTTTCATTCTTCAATGGCTGAGTAAATTGTGAGATCTTCTTTGTGAGTTGTGTGTTTTTCTACAGATCTATATGTTCAAATTTAACATGTTAGGATTATTAATCCTCCCTTGTCCAAATTTGGTCATATGTCTAAATCGGGATTCATGTCTAAATCAGGAGTCCATCCAGTCTATTTATAGTCATTAGCACCATTGGTTAAACTTGACCTAATTGGGGCACATGTTTCAGTTACCAAAGTGTGGGGAACACTAATTGAGGCTCACTGCCACTTATTGCACTTGATTGCATAAGTTTAGGAGTCTCCTAGATCAATCCCTACAATTTAGGAAGCAATTGGGAGTGCCGAAACCAACCAAGGTTAGTTCACTTCAGTTAATGACTAGTCAGGCCAAGTTAGGAGTCACTTACATTTAGTTCTAGCCCTCTACATTCAGTTAAATAATGGTTGTGGGGTTTTCTCCTTTATGGTATCCCCGAGGAAAATTATTTGTGTCTCTTGTCTCTTGTGTTTTATTGCTGTGCATCTTATTCTCTCAGATAATATCCTAATATCATAATGCTAGCTTTAATGATAAAAATCTAACATGGTATCAAAGCTAGGCTGACTCTGCATTGAAGGGTGCATCTTTCTGTCGAAGCGGAATTCAATTAGGAGTTTCTATAATGTAAAAAATTCATGTCAAGTCATTGTGGGTAACCCTCCTATTGTTCAAAGGTTAAATTCCCCACAGTTGTGGGGCCCTAGGGTTATTAGACTATCCTAGAGAAGTCGACCCTAGGTGATTTATTGTAAGTCGGGGCAATCATCCCCACCATTGTGTTAAGGATAACCCTCCTTGTTGGTCAGAGGGGAAAATTCCCCACAAGTTGTGGAGCACTAGGTTTATTAGACCCCCCTAGAGAGGTCAGCTCTAGTAAGTAATTGTTAAGTGAGGCTGACATGTTGGAGAGGACATTAAGTGAATGAAAGAATATAAATAGAGAGTGAGCCTCTCTATTTATCACACACACACTCACTCACTGGGGCACATGAGTGAGAGAGAAGTTGCTGAGATCAGAGAGAGAGACTACTGCTGTTGGGAGATCATCTTTATGTCTTTAGGTTTTACTTTTGGTGTTGATTCTATCTGTGAGGAAGTTGTGGGGTTTTCTCCTTTATGGTATCCCTGAGGAAAATTCTTTGTGTCTCTTGTCTCTTGTGTTCTATTGCTGTGCATGTTATTCTCTCAGATAATATCCTAATATCATAATGCTATCTTTAATGATAAAAATCTAACATGGTATCAAAGCTAGGCTAACTCTGCATTGAAGGGTGCATCTTTCTGTCGAAGCGGAATTCGATTACGGACATTTTAAGTTTTTGGTGCAGGAAATTTGGGCTTTCTATAGAAGAGGAATTTTTGAGTGAGCCCATCATAGGATTATTATCCTAATCAAAATACCAATTTAGAGACTTGGGTTGATATTTTTGGTTGGGTATAACTCTAGGAAAGTCAAACCCTAGTTTGACCCCGAGCTGAAAAAACCCTAAAATACTAAAACTAATACGTTTTGGTAGATTCGCTATATCTCGGGATTGGAGATGGATCAGGAGCTGAAAATTTCACAAGCCAAATATAAAATCTTGAAATACATAGTGTCCAACATGCAGCCTCATATTCTCTATATTGTGGGAGATATGATCCCTCCAAGTTAGGGTTCCAGCCTCTTCCAGGATTCATCCCTAAGCAGGACACCTAGGGAGAATTGTTATATCTCGGGATACAAAGGTCCAAATGAAATTCCTGAAGATGTTCCAAAAAAGGAACAAAATTTATGTTATGTGGTCCAAGTTTTAGACCCAGAAGATGAAACAATGACATGTGGAAGTCCATAAGACTTCACTGTTCTGAACAGTCCTGAAACAGGTCACCTTGGGAAAATGCTCATAAGTCCCAATTGGTGAAACAAATTCTGATGAAACCTATGGTGTTGAAAAAGGGACAGCTACGGTTACCTTAGTGAGAATTTTTGGATAGAGAGTATCAGTAATTTTGGAGATAACGTAGAAACCATATCAAGAATTTATGCAGAAGAAATTGGTAAACTAGGGCTTCTTGTTCCGGGAGATTCCCTCCACTCTTTTCAGAAAAGGATTACATTGGAAACCTTGCTTTGAAGAGATATATATTTCTATCCAATAATATCTGAAAGATTCCAAGTTTTTAAAGTTAGGGTTTCTCTGACAAACCCTAGATCAGCCAGCTCCAGAACCAGGACGGACACCTCAAATCAGTAAGATCTAATCTTTTGCTATTTTCACTTGAGGTTGTCATTTCAAAGTGATCTATCACATCAACTTGATGATAAGCTTGTTGAAGTTGACAACTTCCAAGCATGGATGTATATGATCTCTCTGAATAAAATGAATTGGACACCCACATGAGTAGAGAGGTTCCAGTTGCAAAAAGAGATGAGGCTCAAAGCCTTACACAAGAAGAACTTGGTCAAGGTCAAGAAGATAATTTTTGATTCAATCACAGAGCAACTTGTACCACAAGTGTCTTCCCTAAAGACACCAAATATGTTTGATTCCTTGACCAATCTATTTAAAGGGAAGAACATAAATTAGAATATGACTTTAAGAAAACAGTTGAAGAATGTGAAGATCTAGAATGCAGAGACCATACAGTCATACTTTACGGGTTTCTCTCAAATCAAAGAACAAATTGTAGTAGTAGAAGAAGAAGTGGAGAATGAAGAAGTTGTGATAGCCACATTGAATGGCCTCTGAGGATCACGGGATTCATTCATACGAGGAATGTGTGCCAGAAGGAAGTGATTACTTTCAACAAACTCTGGGAAGAAAAAGAAGCTCGACTCATAATAAGAGCAACTAAAGATCAAGCTCTCATCATCCAAAGATCCCTCAAGCAATGAGGAATATGAAGAACTCAACTCTTGAAGAACCTCTTATCCATTTAGCATTTGGATGAAAAACGATGCTATTATGAATAAAGAAGATGATGAAGCTAAAGGCTCAAGAAGGAGTCTACCCACAAAACAAATAAAGATAAGTACATTCAATTGTCATTTCATGATATTGTTTTGTTATGCATTTGTTTATATTCAGTTGATGTATTATGCATGATAGAATGTTTGTATTAATGACAGTATACTACTAATATGCATGTGATGGGTAAGTAGCTCATGGTGCTATACAACTCTCCATTGCTACTTATCTAGAATGAAACCTCTTTGTTGACATATTGGATTAGTGCACAATCTCAATGTTGTCTTGGTAGAGATGGAAGGCATATAGAAACATTTCTGTGAGATATGGATGAATGTTGTATTGGCTAAAATAGTTGCATGATCATATATGTATGCATAAGAATTTTCCATTATGAATATGTCTTATGAAATGTTTCTAACCATACAACCAATGCATTTGACTTGTAGAAAAGATCGCATACATAATCGCCTACAAGCAAAGAAGGATGAGACTTGTTCCGAAGAACAAGTGACGATAGTTCAATATGAAGAATAATATAACGAATCCAACGACATCATTGATGCAGAACCTTCCAACTATGAAGAAGTAACCAAGAAGAAAGGGAAGACTAGTTTAAGAAGAATGATGTCTAGGATGCAGTATCGATACATGAAGGGAAGTTCGTAGTTCCATCATGCAGTAGATCGAAATATCATGGGATACAAGGCAAGATTTGTAGCATGAGGCTTCTCACGAAAAGAAGGTATAAACTACGAAGAGACATTTGCAGCCACTGGAAGTGAATTCACGTGACAGACAAAATCATGTGTGAAAATGAAAGAAGGCCTTGTACAATCTCAGAAGACACCCATGGGATAACACATACATGAGGAGCTTAATGAAGATATGAACCTTTGCTACAAGGTTGATAAAGGATGACAAGCTCACAGATGGGTGTGAGAAGAATGCTTTCAAAGATAGAGGATCTTGGTATCCAGTGACCCTAGATGGATACATAGAATATTAGTAGTAGAGGAAGCAACTTGTCACTCCAGTACAGAATGTTTCAGTGCATAAAGTATGGAATACAGAGGCAATATGATGTTTCAGAAGGAGTGATTGCAGAAAATCCTGAGGTTTGACATGGTACGACAGGATGGATAGATTACTGATGACTCTAGGCTTTACTAATAGTAAAGCAGATTCCATCCTTTGCTTCAAGGTTGAAGGCGGAAGACCAGTGATGCTCCTGTTATGTGTCGGTGCACTATTTTCTAGGCATGGAGGTGTGGTAGAATGCAGATGGAATTTCCCTAGGACAAGGGAAATATACGATAGAGATCCTGAAGAGATTCAAGATGATGGACTGTAAGGCCATGACCACACTTATGGCATCATACTTGAAGCTATTGATGGATGCTTCATCAGAAGCGGCTGATGCTATGATGTATCGTCAGATTATTGGGTCCTTGATGTCCCTAATGAACACGAGACTAGATATTTGCTTTTCTATGAACACCTTGAGCCAGTTCCTGACAGATCTGAGACATGTTCACTTGGTTGCTGGAAAGCATATTCTGAGGTACCTCAGGGGTACAGTTGATTATGGGCTCAAGTATGAGGCGAATCAGAAGATTAACCTAGAGGTTTATGTTGATTCAGATTGGGCAGGTAGTGCCATCGATAGGAAGAGCACTTCAAGGTGTTGCTTCAGTATGGGATCAAGTGTGATCTCTTGTTTTAGCAAGAAGCAATCTTATGTGGCACTGAGTATAGCTAAAGCAGAGTATGTCACAACTTGTTCAGCTAGTTGTGAGGCAGTATTGCTGAGGAAGCTACTGTCCGATTTATTTGATCTCGAGTTAGATGCTACTTGTATATATTGCGACAACCAGAGTTGTGTGAAGTTGTCGTAGAACCCAGTGTTCCATGACAAGTTGAAGCATATCGACATCAAATATCACTATATCAAGGATATGGTGTAGAGAGGAGCAGTGAAGCTCCAGTATGTTGCGACGGACAAACATATAGCTGATGTGTTGACAAAGCCATTGGCCAGAGTGAATTTTGAATACTTTAGGGAGAAGCTTGGTGTTCTCGAGATCGAGGTTCGCTCCAAAGGGAAGTGATGAGTCCATGAGCCATTCTGACATGGTGAGAGGATTGGTTCCTTCCATGGTCAAATGTAAGGGCTAAGCCATTCTGTCATGATGAGAGGATTGTTTCCTTCCATGTTAGATGTGAGTGCTGAGCCATTCTGATGTGACTATAGGATTGGTTCCTACATGATCAAATATAATGCTAAATTCCATTCTTGGAATCGAGGCACCTGGTCAGTTACTAGGAAATCTCAGTCTAGGACTGAGGGCCATTCTGATATGATTATGGGATGTGTTCTCACATGATCAGATATGAGTTCATGGCCATTCTGATGTCATTAAGGAATTTGTTCCCAATTGATCAGATATAAGGGTTGTTTCCATTCTCTGGGAGAATGGAGGCACCTGGTCAATTACCAGAAAAGCTCAGTCTGGGACTGAGGGCCATTCTGATATGACTGTGGGATGTGTTCTCACATGATTAGATATGAGTGCATGACCATTCTGATGTGATTGAGGGATGTGTTCCCACTTGATCATATATAAGGGTTGTTTCCATTCTCTGAATGGAGGCACCTGATCAGTTACCAGGAACCCTCAGTCTACGACTAAGTGCCATTCTGACATGGTGAGAGGATTAAGTTCCTTCCATGGTCAAATGTAAGTGTTGTGCATTTTCACAGATGGTAGTAGGTGTGTCCTACCATGCCGATGATTGTAAGTGCTATGCCTTTCCACAGATGGTAGTATGTGTGTCCTACCATGCTAGTGGATGTAAGTGCTGAGCCTTTCCACAGATGATAGTAGGTGTGTCCTATCATGCAGGTGGATGTGAGTGCTATGCTTTTTCATAGATGATAGTAGGTTTGTACTATCTTGCTGGTGAATGTAAGTGCTGGGCCTTTTTGACAGGGTTGTGGGATGTGTTCTTGCATGGTCAGATGTAAGTGTTGGGCGTGCCTTTCTGACATGGTGTTGGATGTGTTCCTCTCATGGTCAAATGTAAGTGTTGGGTGGGCCATTCTGACTTAGGGTCAAATATAATTGCTGAAGAAGACCTACATGGAGGCCAGGCCTACAACCAACATGAAAAAGGGCTAGCTCTATAGAACTTCCTGTGACGAGAAGAATCACATGAGATAGCACTAGTGATGTTGATCCAGCAGTGATGATCCAGATCGAGTGATGATCTAGATCTAGTGATGATGATCCATCAATGATGATCCAGATCTAGTGATGATCCAGATCCAGTGATGATGATCTAGATCCAATGATGATCCAGATCTAGTGATGATGTTCCAATGATGATCCAGATCGAGTGATGGTCCATATCTGATGATGAAGATGACTTGAAGATGAAGATAACTTGAAGATGAAGATGACTTGAAGATGACGAGGACTCGATGATGATCCAGATGATACAGAGAAGAAGACTTGTGTTGCTAAATTGTGTCGAGAGAATACCTTCCTAGTTAAGAGGGAGTGTTGATGTAATTGTGACTTCAGAATGTATTCACTTGTATTTATTATGTATTGTACCCCAATGTTTATTCCAGGAAGTGTTTGTAATGTAATTGAGGCATGTCATGCCCCGATGTTTCGATCGGGTGTTTCTATAATGTAAACAAGTCATGTCAAGTCATTGTGGGTAACCCTCCTATTGTTCAAGGGTTAAAGTCCCCATAAATGTGGGGCCTTAGGGTTATTAGACTATCCTAGAGAAGTCGACCCTAGGTGAGTTATTGTAAGTCTGGGCAATCGTCCCCACGATTGTGTTAAGGATAACCCTCCTTGTTGTTCAGAGGGAAAAATTCCCCACA
>LPNX011131879.1:5734-40151 GCA_001517045.1 Pseudotsuga menziesii | reverse complement strand
TATATATATATATATATATATATATAAGTGGATTCCATCAAAGAGGATTTAAATGGTTTGTATTTAATTAATGTCATAGTCATCACTACGAGTTGACAGTGCATCCAACAACATTTAATGACATTAGTAAATGGATGCGTTGTGGGTAGAGTTTTTATCTCGACCCTCCATTTGTCATTGACGTGGTTCAAAGGTTTTCGTAGAGTTTTAATGTGGCATTAAGCTGTCATGAGGGTTTTTTATGCATTCATTTGGTCTGTCTAGTTTTTTCTTTATGTTAATGATGCTCAATTGCTCCATGGTTACGCTGTAACCAGTATTTTCCCTTCATGGTATGTTAAAGAGTGTTTAGTTTCTGGCCTAAAACCTTGAGTTTGTTTGGAGGTTTATTATTGGTTAATGGAAAACGTGGCCGCCATTTACAGCCTCGACTATTCTTAGCTTGTCGTATGGTTAAAAAGGAAGCTAGACATCCTCTTTCGATTTCTCACAAAGGCCTTGCAACTTGCAAGGTTTAAATGAAAAGTTAAGTAAGAAATACTTCTATATTACTCTGCAATTCCATTATTTTTACAAGTTTATTTTTTCTTAGCTTGAACAAAGTTCACATCCTTGTTTCCTTGTTGGGAATGCATAAGAATAAGTGAGAGCCAGAAGAAGCCAACCCTTGGCCCTCTACGCATCTTAGTAAGGTAAGTTCATATCTGGTTGCACAATTTAAGAATTTACATTCATTACTAGTTGGGGTTTAATTCTAACGTTGTCATTTTGTTGACAGGTGAAGTTAGGGTATACGCGAAAGATTTGGATAAGCTTGCCTCACCCTCATGGCCCAAACTCGGAATGCAAGGTAATGTTTATAGTTTTGTTTTCTTTATATTTTAAACAGGTTACAATTTGTACATTTTTAACAATACTTATGTGTTAATGTAGGTTTCCAAAGCATGGGTCTCGTGAGAGCGGCGACAGAGTCAGCTCCTCTCAAGCTTCCTTCTTCTCTATCCAGAGGTGAAGGATTTACCCCGCTCTCTGTTAATTAGGAAGAATATATAATAAATTTGGTTATCATAGTTATACTAACACCAATAGGGTCCATTTGCATGTGAACACTTGGTGTGGTGTGGCTTATGGACTATACACTCAGATCATCCACCATTCACAAGGTACGACTCTATTTGGGTTCGTGGTTAACCTGGATTCCTAGTTTCTTTAGTTCATGGTTCTATGTAAAGATAGGGATTTACAACCACTTACAGAAATTCTCAGATAAGTTTTGTTTTCATGACATAACCCTTGTCGGGTCTGTACTTAGATGCATTGGCTACTTTAGGAGGGATTCGTAGACTCTCACACTCAGAATGCATTTGTTTTTACAGTAATTTGATATGAGATTTGAATATATTGGTTTCACAGCCACTATAGATTCACCGTTCTATAATTTGTTTAATGTTTAAGATTTGATTTGTAACTTTAATTTTGGGGAAAATGAACTTGACCCTACAATCATGTTTCATGGATCTTAATTCGATTTGGTTGTTATTATTTTTTGGAAGCTTGAATCTCTAAGGAAATGAATGTTTCCTTTATCTAAAAATCAATGCTCGGTTTTGTTTAATTTAAGTCTTAATCGATATCTAACTATTTCTGGGTATGGATGCCCGAAAACAGAGTCTGTATACTTGTATTTGATCATATTCTTAAAACTTGTGGTTGTGATTTTTCGATTGTAGATCTTGTTTTTTTTATTGTCATATATGATATTTATTTGGTAAATAAACTTTCTCTGTGTTTTCGCTAGATTTCATTATCGTTGAGTTTGGAACTCAAACCCGAGAGCTCGACATTTGATTATTAACTTGTTAATTGAATACTTGGTAGTAGTTTGATTGGTCGTGATTGCTTCGTTCAGTTTTTTTTATTTGTTAATATATTTAGGCATGTCTTAATGTGGCTCTGGAACATGGGGACTTGACTTAGTGAACCTCTCACATAGCACGTGCGATCATGGGATATTAAAGAACACCCTTAATTTCAAGAGATATTGACCCAAACTCTTTTTGTTGAAACCCCCTCCCAATACTTAAAACCTCCTCCCCACCCCTTTTTATACCTCAACCCTTATAAACCACCCTACCCACCCCCACCTTAAACCCCTCATCCCCCCAATACTTGCAATATATTGGTTCGATTTTTGATAATTTTAAAACCCTGAATATGAATTAACGTGATAGGATATTGGTCAACAAGTGAAGCCCCCGTGGTCTGGAAGCCCAAACAGAGACTAGGTTTCATAAAATATAATTGTATCGATTTTAAACAAAGATAGACTCTATGTAGATGGCTTCGTCTCCTAGAGAAAAATAATTGGTTTATACTTACTTAGATATATTTTATTATTTAGATGTGTGTGTGTGTGTGTGTGTGTGTGTGTGTGTGTGTGTGTGTGTGTTGGTAAAGTTATCTAGATGTATTTAGAATATAGAAAAAATCTCTGTCAAGAGTCGCTCGACTCTTACTGCTAAATCTGAGAGTATACATTTAAAGAGTTTGATTTGTAGAAATGTAGCTTAACATAGGAAAATAAATAAGAGATCTACGATTTTTCTACATTCTGTACATGAGTAATTAACAACTAACAGGTTATACTAAGAACATATTATTGAAATAGATGAAAAGATTAGGATTAGATGCAAAGTATAATTCGGAGTTTAAAATGCATTTAGAATTCAAATCTATGCTCATAATATAATTATCCATACTAAATAGTTAATAAATTTAGTAAGGATCCTTCCACCACTATTGGGTAAACAGAACTGAAGTTGTCGTTTCTCCCAACCAACTCCTAGAGAAGTGAAATATTACTTGCTCTAGAACCCCTGAGCCTATTTGTTGAACCAACAAGACAAAATCCAATCAATGCGCCATCTCTTTGCATCAACAGATCATTTCCCCATCAATTTCCATCCTCTTGCTTATTCGATGGGCATACTATTTTATAGTATTTTTCCTAGGACTTGGTCATTTATGAGCCTCCTTCCATTTAGCAGTCCACAAGGAGTCTTGACCCGATTTTGGGGAAGATTCCTCCTACATCACTTGAGTTCTCACTCAACATCTTTTTCCAATTTTTATTTCCCCTCATGGTTCATCAAACACTTTTTCAACAGCTACCACAATTATGTTTCGTCCAAGTATTTTAATTATTAAATACTAATAATCAATTACATTGATTTTGACTTTATTGTCAAAATATATAAAAAAATAAATATTCCAAGTAATAGTAATCATTAACAATAATTTGGTGTATTACATATACTTCCCTTTAAAGGATAACGCCATTCTGGGTGTTATTATTTCTTCGTCTTTTATTCTTCCATTATTTCATCTTGAAATAGAACTGGATATGCCTCCTGTATATTAGTTTTAAATTCCCAAGTGGACTCGTTTAAACTAAGGTGCTTTCATTGTAGCTGGACTTGTTCAATGGTATGGTTTCGGAGTAAAAGTTCTCTCCTGTCGAGAATACGCTCTAGTTCCACTTGAAAGTCTCCTTTGGGTTCCACTTATATAACATTGCAGTCAATCACATGAGTAACATCATGAAAGTATTTCTTTAAAATAGAAATATGAAAAACATTATGTACTTATATTGTAGGTGGTAATTTTAATGCCACCAGTCTAATTTTTACCAAAATTACAAACGGTCCACAATATCTGCGCGTCAATTTTGAGTTTTTCCAAACCTGGGGATATTTTCTTGGGTTTTCTCTTTACATAAACATGTTCTCCTACTTGAAGCTCTTGTGGAGTTCGTTTTAAGTCTACATAACTATTTTTCCTATCTTGGGAAACCTTCAAATTATGATGCACCTATTTCACTATTAGTTCCATCTCTTTTAATAAATCAGGTCTTATCATTTATCTGTTGATAAGAATGCTCCAAGATATTGGAGTAGTACACTTTCGGCCATACATAATCTCAAATGGGCTTAACCCAAATTCTACTAAATGCAAGTAATCTTCCCACTTACTTGGTTTATCCATTACGTACATTCTAAGCATGTCTTCTAAGATCTATTTTACTCCTTCAGTTTGTCTGTCGGTCTATGGGTGATATGTGGTGCTAAAACTTAATTGTGTGCCTAATCCTTTAAATAATTATTTCCAAAAATTTCTTGTAAATTTTGAATCTCTTCCTGAGATTACTACCTTAGGTACACCATGCAACCTGAAAATTTCTTTCATAAATATACCCACAATGTTAACATCCTGATAAGTAGACTTTATAGGAAAAAAGTGAGATTCCTTACTTGGTTTATCGAATAAGACCATGATTGAGTTGTGGTTTTTAACATTCTTAGGTAAACCAGTTATGAAATCCATGCTCATAAATTCCCATTTCCATTGTGGAATGGGTAAACGGCTGTAATAATCATATTGGATGCTGGTGTTTAACCATTACCTTTTGACATTCAATGCAGCGTGTTAAATATTCTGCTACTTCTTTTTTCATATTAGGCCAAAATAAATTATTCCTTGTCATGGTGATCATTTTCTGATATCCAAGATGTCCTGAAAAAGGTCTTTTATGTAATTCATCCATAAGAATTAATTTAATACCTGTTGAATTTTGTATATGTAATCTACCTTTGTGTATTAATAACCCTCTTCCATTCAGGCTAAGCTTTGTTTTTACTTTATTCATTTCATTTTATGCGGTCATTTCTTTTAGTTTTTTATACTCTTTGTCAAATTTTTATGCATTTAAAATTTTATTTTCTAAATCTAATTCATAGTTGTTGCTTGCTTACAGCAAGTTCGCATGATGACTTTGTTAAAATAATGTAACTTCGGAAGATATTCTATATGTATTGTATTCCTCCTTCTGGAGATGAGTTTGGTGTTGCTAGAGTCATTAAAGGATGCAACGTAAACCTCTGAATGTAAGTCGGGTCAATAGTACCCAAGTGTCAATATAATAAAGCCTATTTGTGATGTCCAGTTGGACAAGCCGGCCTAGTTAGTTAGTGAAGTCGGTCCCACCAAGTTATAGGTCAATTCAACAGAAGAATATAAATAGGGAGGCACTCCCCTTCATTTATAATCACTCACTCAAGCAGTTTTGCAAGAGAGAGAAGAACTAGTGCGCCAAAAATAATTTTGAAGCAGTTGTCTGGGTTTTACATTGCTCTGGTCAAGATCTATACTGAAAACGTTTTGCGGGGTTTTATCCCTTGTGGTTTGCTCGAGGAAAATCGTTTTGTTCTTGTGTTCTTATGTTTTATGTGCATGTTGTTATTTCATTTATCTTCTAGTGATCATTTGTTCTAATATATCATCAAAGAAAATTGATAAAACTTAACATGGTATCATAGCCACCCTAAAAGGATGCACTACACAGCTAGGGTTTGTCATTCTGAACAAATCCCTCAAAAGATCATCCAAGAAAGAGGAATCCCTTAACTCGTTCTTGAAGAGTGCATCTTTCTGTGAAGACAGATCCAAAATCTAAGAGGTTTCATTTTTTGACCAGTTATTGTTGCCAGGACAAACTAGGGTTTTAGTTTTTCTGACACTCCATCATAAATCTTAGGAAAATCAAGTTACAGTCTACCTCACCTTAGGGAGGTGCATATTTTCCACCCCCAAACCCTATTAGGGTTTTTAGTTGAGAAATTAGGGTTTCTACATCAAACCCTAGGTCAACTAGAAGGAGGTAAACCAATAACTGTTTTCTTCAAGTAAGTACTCTTCCTTGAAACCATCAGCAATCGACGGAAGTTAGTTAATGAGACAGCCGATGGACGCCGATCGAAAAAATTTAAGGGTTTTGAAACCACCATTGTGGATGTCTATGGAACTAACCGTCCGATGCCACAACTGAATGTTACTCCGACCATCGATGCCGCAACAGATAGTTGCTCCGACCGTCGATCAAAAAACCTTAGTTGTTGAAGCCACCGACACCGTGGATTCGTTCAGTGTTGGATCACTGAAACGTAGTGGTTAAACCATCCGATGCCGCAATTGCTATTCGTTCTGACCGCCAACAGAGTTATGTCCACGAAAACTCCAAAAAGTTCGTTGGCCGCCATTGCAGAATCCTAGAGAACTAGCCACCCAACGGGTAGAGGATTCGATCGCTAATGCAGAAGTGCTTAGAGGATTTGATCATTGATAAAGGTTTTTGCGGTGCCGATAAAGGGATCTAAAGCTGAGACGGTTGTAGATTCAAAACAATGGAAGACGTTATTTTTTTGACCGCCAATGAATAGTCCTTGGCATCGTCGATGCAGCACAAGGCTTAATGGTTCTAATCACTGATAAAGTTCAGAAGGTTAGATGACTACGGACCTGATACAGCAGAGGAAAATAGACGAACAGGCCATCGATGAGTAGCAGGGAAAACTAGTGGTTCTGGCCACCAAAACATCGAAACATTAGTTGGGATAAGACTCGATCGTGTACAAAGAAATTTGGGTTTTTCGAAGTGGACTTTTCAAGCAGTTTTCAACTGTCTTTCAGTGGATTTTTCAGTAGACTGTTAGTAGATTACAGGGCTGAACAAGAAAGGAATTTTTATGTGTTTAAGAAGAACTGTTAATTATATTTTTTCTTCAAGAGAAGGTAAGTAGTTCTGATTTATATCAATATTTATGCATCTAACAGTTTTCTATTTAACACGATTGCAGAATCATAGTTACCTTCAAGGGTAGTATTTTAGAAATTGCAGTTTGATAAGCAAGTGGCGGTTCAGTTATGAGAACCCATGATGGATATGATGCTCAGGATTCTTACGAGCATGTAGGAGATGCCATGGGCGAAAATTTCCGTAATGGAAATGATGACATAGAGTCTAATGGAAGGAGATTCCAAGAGACCATGTCAGATGTTGCAGCCACCATGAGAAGCTTGATTAAGGCTCAAGAAGAGCAGCATCAGTTGAATGCTGCCATGTTGCAGAGTTTGAAAGACTTGCAAATAAAGATAGACTCTACACGAGGTACAACAACACCGAAAGGGAGTAAGAGTAGCACTAGGAGAATGAGAAGGACTTCTAGTGGATCATCTGACTCTGAAGAATCCAGCGGTGGTACAAGTTCATATTCTCGTAAAAGGAAAAGAAGAAGACACCATATGGATCGCTCTTGGGATGAATTTAAGAAAGCCAAACCTCCTACATTTGATGGTGACGTAAAGATTGGACAAGAGGCTGAAGCTTGGCTTCTTGGGATAAAGAAGTACTTTCAATTGCAGGACTATTCAAGAAACATGAAGGCAAGAGTTGCCATATTCAATCTGAATGGAAGAGCATCCATTTGGTGGGAACAATTCAAGCAAGTAAAGAGAATCAATGAAAGGAGACTGAAGTGGAAATAGTTCAAGAAGTATTTCAAGCAGAAATACCTCTCTGACAGATATTATGATGACAGGATTAAGGAGTTCCATGAAGTTAGATTGGGACAGCAGACCATGGATGAATATGCAAATAAGTTCTTGGAATTGTTGAGGTATGTTCGGCACATCAGAGATGAAAAAGTGAAGGTCCAACAGTTTCTGAGTGGATTGCCTCAGTGTTACAAAGATAGAATTGAGTTTTATGAACCGAGAACTCTTGAAGAAGCCATAAGGAAGGCTAAGTATTGCTATGAGCAAAGCAAGGGTAAACCTTACTACCATAAGGCCTGGAAGGACAAGAAGAATGAGAAGTTTGACCAAAGAAAAAAAGGTTTCAAACCTTCTAGATTCAGGAATCAGCAGAAGCAGCCATCCCAAGCTGC
The DNA here is from genome assembly GCA_001517045.1 of Pseudotsuga menziesii. NCBI lineage: Eukaryota > Viridiplantae > Streptophyta > Pinopsida > Pinales > Pinaceae > Pseudotsuga > Pseudotsuga menziesii. The sequence continues at coordinate 32,370 of LPNX011131879.1, read as the reverse complement.
GAGTAATCCAGTTGGAGTGACAGGTGGAAAGCCTAAATATCCACAACAGAATAAAGGTCCACTCAAATGTTGGAAATGTGAAGGACCCCACTTGCGCAGATATTGTCCACTTGAGAATGAAAGTGCAAGGCCAGCTTATAACATTCAGGAAGTAGAAATAGTGGGTCAAGTAGCAAGGGCAGTCCCTAGAATTTATGCAGCACTGGAGGACCGTTAGTAAGATCACCAGTCAATTGTGGTTGAAATTGCAGGTAAGATTGTTGAACAATCTGTTTCTATTTTGATTGACCCAGGTTCTACTCACAGTTATATCACTCCTAGAGTAGTGGAGATTTGTGCTTTTAAGAAGGTAAAGCATGGAAAATCTTGGTTAGTTTAGCTAGCCACTGAGACTAAGAGAAAAGTTAGTGAAGTGGTAGAGAAATATCAATTTGTTATGAATGGATTGATCACTTGTGTATATCTGAATGTTCTACCACTTGGTTCCTATGATGTTCTCATTGGAATGGATTGGTTAGAAGCTCACAGAGTAAAGCTTGACTCTTACAATAAGACATTTGAATGCATGGATGAAGAAGGATACCCAGTAGTTGTGAAAGGTATTCCAAAGGTAATTTTAGTAAGGGAGGTTTTAGCAATGCAATTGAAAAAGTTCTGTAGGAAGGGTTTCCAGTTGTATGCAGCTCATATTTTGGTGACAACAGGAGATGAAACTCCTAGATTGGAGGACTATTAGGTGCTACAGGAATTGAAGGATTTGTTCCCTGATGAGATTCCAGGGCTTCCTCCAAAGAGGGACATTGATTTCACAATTGAACTTGTGCCAGGAGCAGCACCAGTGTCCAAGACACCCTACAGGATGAGTACACCTGAGATGCTAGAGTTGAAGATGCAGCTGTAAGATTTGTTGGAAAAGAAGTATATCCGACCGAGCGTGTCTCCTTGGGGAGCACCAGTTTTGTTTGTAAAGAAGAAAAATGGTACACTCAGGTTATGTATTGATTACAGACAGTTGAGCAATGTTACTACGAAGAATAAATATCCTTCACCTAGGATTGATGACCTCTTGGATTAAATGAGGGGAGTAAAGGTATTTTCGAAGATTGACTTGAGGTTTGGTTACCATCAGGTGAGAATCAAGGATGAAGACATTCATAAGATAGTCTTCAGGACAAGGTATGGGCACTATGCATAAGACTTTGTGGTGTGTACCGATGCATGCAGATAAGGGCTTGGAGGAGTCCTTATGCAGGACAACCACGTGATATGTTATGAGTCAAGAAAGCTGAAGCAGGATGAGAAGAACTATGCCACTCATGATCTCGAGCTTTCAACCATAGTACATGCTCTCAAGATGTGGAGGCATTACTTGATGGGTAGAAGATTTGAACTCAGGACAAACCATTGTGGTCTGAAGTATTTGTTTGGACACCCTACTCTGAATGCTAGGTAGGCGAGATCGCTGGAATTTTTATGCGAGTTTGATTTTGAAATCAAGCACATAAAGGGGAAAGAGAATAAGGTAGCTGATGCACTCAGTAGGAAGGTGCACGAAATGCATGTGGCATCTCTTAGTATTTTCCAATCAGATTTGAGGCAGCAGATTGTTGATCATACTGCTGGAGATGAATTGTATGAACAGGTAAAAGACAAATTGCAGCAGCAAAGCCTTGAGAAGAGGTATGAGGGATATAAATTGAAAGAAGATGGACTTCTTACTTATAAAGGCAGAATTTATATTTCGAATGTAGCAGATTTGAGGAGAGTTGTTATGGATGAAATCCATAAAGCTCCGTATTCTAGCCACCCAAGATATCAGAAGACAATTGCTACAACTAGAAAGCAATACTTTTGGCCAGGAATGAAAAATGACATGGTTGAATACATTTCAAGGTGCATGAAATGTCAACAAGTAAAGGTTGAGCATCGACACCCTGTAGGTTTTTTGCAGCCTTTGCTAGTTCCAGAATGGAAATGAGAAGCTATTTCCATGGATTTTATTACAGGATTGCCGATGACTTGGAGAACACATGATTCCATCATGGTTGTGGTAGACAAGTTGACTAGGGCAGCGCATTTTATATCGGTGAATTCTATGCATAAGACTAATGACATTGCAAAGATCTTCATGAAGGAAATTTTCAAATTGCATGGCTTGAAAAAAGCAATAGTCTATGACCGAGATGTCAAGTTCACTTCCAATTTTTTGAAGGGGTTGTTTGCAGATTTGGGTATAAAGCTAAACTTCAGCACTGCCTACCATCCTCAAATAGATGGGTAGACAAAAAGAGTTAATCGGGTGCTTGAAGATATGCTTCGCATGTATGTGATGGACAAACCAACCAAGTGGGAAGATTACTTACACTTGGTAGATTTTGCTTATAACAATGGACAGCAGACATCCTTGGGGATGAATCTGTATGAAGCTTTGTATGGAAGAAGGTGTAGGACACCAGTGACATGGGATAATCCAGTGAACAGGGTTGTGCTTGGACCAAAATTACTCAAGGAAACAGAGCAAGAGGTTGTAAAGATCAGGCAGAATCTGAAAGCAGCACAGGAGAGACAGAAAAGCTATGCAGATAAGCATAGAGTTAACAGAGAGTTCAGTGTTGGGGATCATGTCTACCTTAGAGTGAGGGCAAGGAAGAGTTCCTTGAAGCTTGGAAGTTGTGCCAAGTTGTCTCCAAGATATTGTGGGCCATTTGAAGTGCTTAAAAAAGTAGGGCCAATTGCATATAGACTTGCATTGCTTGCTAGTACTAGACCTAGTAATGTTTTTCATGTTTCTTTGCTTAAGAGATATGTACATTGAGGGAGAGTTCCAAATCTAGCCAATGCGCATCCTTGACAGGAAGGTCGCAATGCTCCAGAATCGAGCCATAGGGCAGGTAAAGGTGCAATGGGAGCACTACAAACCTGAAGAGGCTACATGGGAGCTGGAGGATGCCATGCGATTGGCACATCCATTTTTGTTGAATTCTGTGGAACATTGAGGCTATACCAATGTAGCATTTTGTTCAATTTTGTAAAGCACTGAGGATAGTGCTATTGAAGGGGGAGGGGAATGTAACACCCTGGTTTTGACCCAAATGCATTAAAAATACATCATATAAATATATATTGTAAATAATCATGGTGCGGAGCTAAAGGAAAAGGCCCCACCATCGATTTGGTTGTGTTATGTTTCGGATTAGAATTATTGTCAATAGTATATCAGGATATACAACACATATTAAATTGTGGCATCATGTCACTATGCATTTTAATCAAATAAACCCGACCAGCTATGTCAACGCAACTAAATTGAAAAGGGCATGGTTTCCCAAGGATACGGGTGGGAATTGTTAAACCTGGAACCCATGGGGAAAAGCCATGTGTCAGCTACTAAACTACTGTTAGTTGAGGGCAGTTATTTGCTGAGTAGTGGTGGGTGGTAGGCCTATCAACATGCACCCTCCTCCAACTGGGTCATTCCATTCACGTGGGGGAAAGGAAACCAACAGAAAATGCTTCCACTCTCCCACTCTCATGCAGATGGTCTTGGGGGTTCACCCTTCTCACGCATCGGAATCATCATCGTATTTTCCTCACGCAGGAGAATTTTCTATTCACTATCCGACTCATGCAAACACATTGTTCGTTCACCTTTTTCCTCACTGATTGTTGTTCTGTGGGTATGTTCTTCCTCTGGCCTGTGCAGAGCATCGATGTTCCTTTCGCATTATTGGACTGTGTATTGTCCCGTCCTTCATACGTGGATCATGTGCTATGATTTTACTCACTGATCGTTGGCTATGGTCTCATCCACTTATTGTTGACTACTATTCCCTTTTTTTAAGTGGTATCTATTGTAGGTTATCATTGTTGAATCGTTTGGCCATGATAGGGCTAAGAACGATTTAGGTTTTGTTTCCCCTATCAAAGCTAAAATTGCTCGTTTTGCTGCATGCATGCAGTGGTTGGTCTTCGGATGGTAATGGAGTGGTGATGAGGACTTGATTTGCTTGAGAAACCTGGTGTGTTTGGGAACCACACAGACAGAGCTAGAGGGCTAGATTTCTTCTCCACAACCCCTAAATAGCACTGGAAGGGGGGTTAGGGCCTGACGGACTACGTTATAGAGAAACGATTGGTTTCCTTGTGTTGGGTGTGTGTGGGTGTTCTAGAAGTCAGGCTAGTTATGGTGTAGGTGTCCTTATCTCTTCAATGAGATCACTAGCTTAGCATTTATCCTTTCCAAGCTCTTGGATGGCCTGATAAACCCAACTATATTGGCTTGGCTAATCTTATGTTCTCCTGATAAGCCCAACTGAGTTGGCTTGGCTGAACTATGTATTCCTAATGTTTTGTGTATCCTTGGCTATGTGTAAGCCTGCTAGTTCCTTATTCCTTGGGGAATCATGCCCTACTCGAGGGTGGCAGTGTTGCTGAGAGATTAAACACCATGCGGGCCTATGGTTGGGTGGAACGTTGCAAGGACATAGCTGGTTGAGGGACAGTTCTTATAAGATAAGTATTATTGTCTATTTTACTTCTACAGTTATGTTACTGTTAATGATTTATGATGAACATGTATATGAATGAATATTGTTTTTCTTCTGTTGAATATGTGTATGATTATGCATATTAGTACTTTTGATGTTTTAAGCATTTACTTCATATGTTATACGTATGTACATGTTCATGGGGTTAGATACCCGAATGTTTGGTGTTTAGTAGCGTCCTCTTCACTGGTCGGAGGGTTGGGGACGTTACAGTGTGGTATCAGAGCATTGGTTGTGGCATGGGCCTGAATGGGCCATGAAAGATCAGCTAGGAGAGGCAGGTTGCCTTCTACCCAGCACAGATCAAACATTTATGACAGAAAACTTTCACAAATTTTTCTGAGTGCCAGAATTGTCGGCTCATCGGAGGACTAAGTGAGAAGGTCCTCCAACACAGCGGAACATGTAGTCTGAAGACCACCCAATGAGGACCATCAGCGATTGGCGAAAGATAGATGAGGAGATCGCCGAAATGCCGACGGAGAAGGGATGAAAGAGAAAAAATTTGAAATTTTTTCTAAGTCTAACCATCGACGATCGGCGAAAGTTAGTTTATTGCATCGTCGATGATTAGACGATGGAACCACCGATGAACATCAGAAAAGCCTAGTTGTTCATGTGTCCGTCGTTGTGGCTGTCTAGTGGACTATCCTTCCGATAGATAGAGTCCCCGACTATCGATGCCGCAGCAGATAGTTGTTCTGATAGCCAATACAGAGCAGCAGAAAACTGAAGGGATAATACTATCGATGATCGAGGATGATTAAAGGATTGGATTGTTGATTATTAGTTGATGACGTAGCTGCAAGATCAGAGAATACTTAGCAAAGGCACTGATACATCAGCAAATAATAGAACATGTTTGAGCCGATGAAGCGGCAAAAAGAAGGAATTTCGGAAAAAATTTCTAAGTATGGGAATCGTCAGCCATTGATGAAACTTAGTGGATGTGGGAGCCATAGTTTTGGCAGATATTAGCTGAAGGCCACCAAAACACCATCCCAACTTAGTTGAAGAAACACCCAATATTGACTTTCGGCATTGGTGAAGACTAGTTGAGGGAATTAATGAAAATTAGATGAAGGAACCACTGAAACGTCGTCTCTGTCGGAAGAATTTAGCTGATGAAAGAGTCGACAAGCGGTAAGAAGAAAAAATTTGGAAAATTATTCTAAGTATCGGACCCTCAGCTCATCAGGGAACTTAGTCTGATGAATCTTTGACAAGACCGTCGATGATTGACGATGCTTAGTTGATTGGATCGTCAATGATTAGTTGAGGTAGTAGCTGCAGTGTCGGTGGGAAATAGTTAATGAGACAACCGATGGATTGTCATAGGAAGAAGAAAAAGAAAATTTTCGCTGAGATTTTTCTGAGTGTTGGAAACCATCAGCGATCAATGGAAGTTAGTTAATGAGAACGTCGATGGATGTCGATCAGAAAAAGTTAAGGGTTTTGAAACCATTGTTGTGGATGTCTATGGGACTAACCATCCGATGCCACAGCTGGATGTTGCTCTGACCGCCGATGCTGCAGCAAATAGTCGCTCCGACTGCCGATCCGAAAACCTTAGTTGTTGAAGCCGTCGACAGCGCAGATCAGTTCAGTGTTGGATCATCGAAATGTAGTGGTTAAACCATCCTACGCCGCAGTTACTAGTCATTTCAACCACCGACAGAATTATGGCTGTGGAAACTCCAAAAAGTTCATTGGCCGCCATTGCGGAAGCCTAGAGAACTAGCCACCCGACGGGTAGAGGATCCGATCGCTGATGCGGTAGTGCTTAGAGGATCCGATCGTCGATAAATGTTTTTGCAATGCTGATAAAGGGCTTGAAAGCTTAGAAGGATATAGGTCCAAAAAAGTGGAAGATGTTAGCTGTTTGACCGTCAATGAGCAGTCCTCGGCATTGTCAATGCAACACAAGGATTAATGGCTCTAATCGCTAATAAAGTTCAAAAGGTTAGATGACTACAGACCCAATACAGCGAAGGAAAATAGATGAACAAGCCGCCGATGAGAAGTGGGGAAAATTAGTGGTTCTAGCCACCAAAACGTCGGAACATTAGTTGGGATGAGACCCAACCCTGTACAAGAAAATTGGGTTTTTTGAAGTGGATTTTTCAAGCAGTTTTCAAATGTTTTTTAGTGGATTTTTCAGCAGACTGTCAATAGATTACAGGGATGAACAAGAAAGGAATTTTTGTGTGTTTAAGCAGAAATGTTAATTATATTTTTTCTTCAGGAGAAGGTAAGTAGTTCTGATTTATATCAATATGTATGCATCTAACAGTTTTCTATTTAACACATTTGAAGAATCATAGTTACCTTCAAGGGTAGTATTTCAGAAATTATAGTTTGATAAGCAAGTGGTGGTTCAGTTATGAGAACTCATGATGGATATGATGCTCAGGATTCTTACAAGCATGTAGGAGATTCCATGGGAGAAAATGTCCATAATGGAAATGATGACATAGAGTCTAATGGAAGGAGATTCCAAGAGACCCCGTCAGATGTTGCAGCCACCATGAGAAGCTTGATTAAGGTTCAAGAAGAGTAGCATTAGTTGAATGCTGCCATGTTGCAGAGTTTGACAGAATTGCAAAGAAAGATAGACTCTGTACGAGGTACAGCAAGACCAGAAGGCAATAAGAGCAGCACTAGGAGAAGGAGAAGGACTTCTAGTGGATCATCTGACTCTGAAGAATCCAGTGGGGATACAAGTTCATCTTCTCGTAAAAGGAAAATAAGAAGACACCATAGGGATCACTCTCGGGATGAATTTAAGAAAGCCAAACCTCCTACATTTGATGGTGAGGTAAAGACTGGACAAGAGGCTAAAGCTTGGCTTCTTGGGATAAAGAAGTACTTTCAAGTGCAGGACTATTCAAGAAACATGAAGGCAAGAGTTTCCATATTCAATTTGAATGGAAGAGCATCCATTTGGTGGGAACACTTCAAGAAAGTAAAGAGAATCAATGAAAGGAGACTGAAGTGGAAACAGTTTAAGAAGTATTTCAAGCAGAATACCTCTCTGACAGATATTATGATGACAGGATTAAGGAGTTCCATGAGTTGAGATTGGGACAGCAGACCATGGATGAATATGCAAATAAGTTCTTGGAATTGTTGAGGTATGTTCGGTATATCAGAGATGAAAAAGTGAAGGTCCAGTGGTTTCTTTGTGGATTTCTTCAGTCTTACAAATATAGAATTGAGTTTTATGAACCGAGAACTCTTGAAGAAGCCATAAGGAAGGATAAGTATTGATATGAGCAAAGCAAGGGTAAACCTGACTACCATAAGGCCTGGAAGGATAAGAAGAATGAGAAGTTTGACCAAAGAAAGAAAGGTTTCAAACCTTCTAGATTCAGGAATTAGCAGAGCCATCCCAAGCTGCAAGTAATCTAGTTGGAGTGACAGTTGGAAAGCATAAAGATCCACAACAAAATAAAGGTCCACTGAAATGTTGGAAGTGTGAAGGACCCCACTTGCGCAGATATTGTCCTCTTGAGAATGAAAGTGCAAGGCCAGGTTATAACATTCAGTAAGTAGAAAAAGTGGGTCAAGTAGCAAGGGCAGTCCCTAGAATTTATGCAGCACTGGAGGACTGCAAAGAAGATCACCGGTCAACTGTGGTTGAAATTGTAGGTAATATTGTTGAACAATTTGTTTCTATTTTGATTGACCCTGGTTCTACTCATATTTATATCACTCCTAGAGTAGTGGAGATTTGTGATTTTAAGAAGGTAAATCATGGAAAATCTTGGTTAGTTCAGCTAGCTACCGGGACTAAGAGAAAAGTCAGTGAAGTGGTAGAGAAATGTCCATTGGTTATGAATGGATTGATCACTTGTGTAGATCTGAATGTTCTACCACTTGGTGCCTATTATGTTCTCATTGGAATGGATTGGTTAGAAGCTCACAGAATAAAGCTTGATTGTTACAATAAGACTTTTGAATGCATGGATGAAGAAGGAAACCCAGTAGTTGTGAAAGTTATTCCAAAGGTAATTTCAGTAAGGCAGGTTTCAACAATGCAATTGAAAAAGTTCTATAGGAAGGGTTTCTAGTTGTATGCGGCTCATATTTTGGAGACAATAGGAGATGAAAATCCTAGATTGGAGGACTACTAGGCGCTACAGGAATTCAAGGATGTGTTTATTGACGAGATTCCAGGGCTTCCTCCAAAGAGGGACATTGATTTCACAATTGAACTTGTGCCAGGAACAGCACCAGTGTCCAAGACACCCTATAGGATGAGTACATTGGAGATGCTAGAGTTGAAGATGCAGCTGCAAGATTGTTGGAAAAGAAGTATATCCAGCCGAATATGTCTCCTTGGGGAGCACCGGTTCTGTTTGTAAAGAAGAAAGATGGTACACTCAGGTTATGTAATGATTACAGATAGTTGAACACGGTTACTATGAAGAATAAATATCCTTTTCCTAGGATTGACGACCTCTTCGATCAAATGAGGGGAGCAAAGGTATTTTCCAAGATTGACTTGAAATCTAGTTATCATCAAGTGAGAATCAAGGATGAATACATTCATAAGACATCCTTCAGAACAAGGTATGGGCACTATGAGTTTGTAGTGGTACCATTTGGTCTCACAAATGCACCAGCTACATTTATGTGCCTTATGAATAGTGTCTTCCGCAGGTATTTGGACAAGTTTGTTCTCGTTTTCCTTGATGATATTCTTGTTTATTCTAAGAATGAGGAAGAACATGAAGAGCATTTGAGATTGACATTGCAATTGCTCAGGTAGCATCATTTGTATGCAAAACTGAGCAAGTGTGACTTCTACAGAGATAGAATTCAGTATTTGGGTCACATTATCTCAGAAGAGGGTATATCTGTGGACCCTGAAAAGATTGAAGCCATTATGAATTGGCCTACTACAAGAAATGTGACGAATGTAAGATCTTTTATGGGACTTGCAGGATATTATAGGAGATTCATTGAGGGATTCTCCAAAGTTGCACATGCCATCACTTCTTTGCAAAAGAAGGGGATACAGTTCGAATGGACATCAAGGTGTGAAGAAAGCTTCTAGAAATTAAAGAATCTTCTCACTAGTGCACCAGTATTGAAAGTAGCAAATCTAGAGAAAGACTTTGTGGTGTGTACCGATGCATGCAGACAAGGGATTGGAGGATTCCATATGCAGGACAACCACGTGATATGTTATGAGTCAAGAAAGATGAAGGAGCGTGAGAAGAACTATGCCACTCATGATCTCGAGATTGCATCCATAGTACATGCTCTCAAGATGTGGAGGCATTACTTGATGGGTAGAAGATTTGAACTCAAGACATACCATTGTGGTCTGAAGTATTTGTTTGACCAGCCTACTCTGAATGCTAGGCAGGTGAGATGGCTGGCATTTTTATGCGAGTTTGATTTTGAGATCAAGCACATAAAGGGGAAAGAGAATAAGGTAGCTAATGCACTCGGGAGGAAGGTGCAGGAAATGCATGTGGCATCTCTTAGTATTTTCCAATCAGATTTGAGGAAGCATATTGTTAATCATACTGCTAGAGATGAATTGTATGAACAGGTAAAAGACAAATTGCAGCAGCAAAGCCTTGAGAAGAGGTATGAGGGATATAAATTGAAAGAAGATGGACTTCTTACTTATAAAGGGAGAATTTATATTTCAAATGTAGCAGATTTGAGGAGAGTTAATATGGATGAAATCCATCAAGCTCCGTATTCTGGCCACCAAGGATATAAGAGGACAATTTCTATAGCTAGAAAGCAATACTTTTGGCCATGAATGAAAAAGGACATGGTTGAATACATTTCAAGGTGCATGAAATGTCAACATGTAAAGGTTGAGCATCGACACCCTGCAGGTTTGTTGCAGCCTTTGCTAGTTCCTGAATGGAAATGGGAAGTTATTTCTATGGATTTTATTACAGGATTGTCGATGACTTGGAGACAACATGATTTCATCATGGTTGTGGTAGACAAGTTCACTAAGGCAGCACATTTTATACCGGTGAAGTCTATGCATAAGACTGATGACATTGCAAAGATCTTCATGAAGGAGATTTTCAAATTGCATGGCTTGCCAAAAGCAATAGTCTCTGACCGAGATGTCAAGTTCACTTCCAATTTTGGGAAGGAGTTGTTTGCAGATTTGGGTACAAAGCTAAACTTCAGCACTGCCTACCATCCTCAGACAAATGGGAAGACAGAAAGAGTTAATCAGGTGCTTGAAGATATGCTTCGCATGTATGTGATCGACAAACCAACCAAGTGGGAATATTACTTACACTTGGTAGAGTTTGCTTATAACAATGGATAGAAGACATCCTTGGGGATGAGTCCATATGAATATTTGTATGGAAGAAGGTGTAGGACACCAGTGACTTGGGATAATCCAGTGAACAGGGTTGTGCTTGGACCAGAATTGCTCAAGGAAATGGACCAAGAGGTTGTAAAGATTAGGTAGAATCTGAAAGCAACACGAGACAGATAGAAAATCTATGCAAATAAGCATAGAGTGAACAGAGACTTTAGTGTTGGGGATCATGTCTCCCTCAAAGTGAGGGCAAGGAAGAGTTCCTTGAAGCTTGGAATTTGTGCCAAGCTGTCACCAAGATATTGTGGGCCGTTTGAAGTGCTTGAAAGAATAGTGCGAGTTTCATATAGAGTTGCATTGCTTGCTAGTACTAGACCTCATAATGTTTTTCATGTTTCTTTGCTTAAGAGATATGTACATGATCCTAACCATGTGGTAAATTGAGACGTGATTCAGGTGGAACCCGAGGGAGAACTCCAAAAAAATCCTATGCACATCCTCGATAGGAAGGTCACAATGCTTCGGAACAGAGCCATAGGGCAGGTAAAGTTGCAATGGGAGCACTAAGGACCTGAAGAGGCTACGTGGGAGCTGGAGGATGCCATGCGATTGACACATCCATTTTCGTTCAATTATGTTGAACACTGAGGCGATACAAGTGTAGCATTTTGTTGAATTTTGTAAAGCACTAAGGACAGTGCTATTGAAGGGGGAGGGGAATGTAACACCCTGGTTTTGACCCCCATGCATTAAAAATACATGATATAAATATATATTGTAAATAATCATGGTGCAGAGCTGAAGTAAAAGGCCCCACCATCGATTTGGTTGTGTTATGTTTTGGATTGGAATTATTGCCGATAGTATATCGGGATATATGGCACATATTAAATTGTGGTGTCATGTCACTATGAATTTTACTTAAATAACACTGACCAGCTATGTCAATGCAACTAAATTGAAAAGGGCATGGTTTCCCAAGGATAGGGGTGGGAATTGTTAAACCTGGAACCCATGGGGAAAAGCCATGTGTCAGCCACTAAACTACTGTTAGTTATGGGCAGTTATTTGCTGAGTAGTGGTGGGTGGCAGGCCTATCCACATGCACCCTCCTCCAGCTGGGTCGTTCCATTCATGTGGGGGAAAGGAAACCAACAGAAAACGATTAAACTCTCCCACTCTCGGAAGTTTTTGGCTCACTCTCATGCACCGAAATCATCATCGTATTTTCCTCACGCAGGAGAATTTTCTCTTCATTGTCCGACTCACGTAGAGACACTGTTTGTTCCCCTTTTTGCTCATTGATTATTGTTCTTTGGGTATGTTTTTCCTCTAGCCTGTGCAGAGCATCGATGTTCCTTTTGTATTATTGGACTATTTATTGTCCCATCCTTCATCTATGGATTGTGTGCTGTGATTTTAATCACTGATCGCTGGCTATGGTCTCATCCACGTCTTGTTGACTGTGATTCCCTTTTTTTTAAAGCGGTATCTGTTGTTGGTTACCTTTGTTGAATCATTTGGCCACGATAGGGCCAAGGACGATTCATGTTTTGTTTCCCCTGTAAAAGCTGAAATTGTTGGTTTTGCTGCATGCATGCAGTGGTTGGTCTTTGGATGGTAATAGAGTGGTGATGAGGGCCTGATTTGCTTGAAAAACCTGGTGTGTTTGGGAACCACACAGACAGAGCTAGAGGGATGGCTTTCTTCTGCACAACCACTGAATAGCACTGGAAGGGAGGTCAGGGCCTGAGGGACTATGTTGTAGAGAAAGGACTCATTTCCTTATGTTGGGTGTGTGTGGGTGTTCTAGAAGTCAAGCTAGTTCTGGTGTAGGTGTCCTTATATCTTCAATGAGATCACCAAATTAACATTTATCCTTTCCCATCTCCTGGATGGCTTGATAAACCCAACTTTGTTCGCTTGGTTGATCTAATGTTCATCTGATAAACCCAATTGAGTTGGCTTGGCTGAACTATGTATTCCTGATGTTTTGTGTATCCTTGGTTATGTGTAAGCCTACTAGTTCCTTACACCTTGGGGAATCATGCCCAGCTCAGGGGTGGCAGCATTGGTGAGAGACTAAAGAGCACACAGGCCTATGGCTGGGTGGAACGTTGTATCGACGTAGCTAGTTACGGGACAGTTCTTATAATATAAGTATTTTTGTCTCTTTTACTGCTGCAGTTATGTTACTGTTAATGATTTATGATGAAAATGTATATGAATGAATGTTGTTTTGCTTCCACTGAATATATGTATGATTATGCATATTAGTACTTTTGATGTTTTAAGCATTTACTTCAGATGTTATACATATGTACATGTTCATGGGGATAGATACCCTAATGTTTGGTGTCTAGTAGCGTCCTCTTCACCAGTCAGAGGGTCAGGGAAATTGCAAGAAATCGAGCAACGAGGAAGCTGTCACCAACCTATGCATTTTACGTAGGGGAGTATTTAAACTCTATGCCGACCCTGAAGGGAAAGCAGTGTCGACAAGCTTAAGTTTAACAAGCCGTGATGAGCCACAAGAAAACTAGACTGAAACTTTGGACAGGCCGAGAGCCAACACACAAAATATTAATCTTGCACATTAATCTTGGAACAAATAGTCAATCTCATCAATAAATAATCAACAAATAACTCAGAAATGGTGTTAATAGGAACCAGAATTGGTTTCTTCTCTGTATATTTAATAAACAATGAATGGTTACAATAACAATGTCAAGTAATATCTTGAATCAATGAGGAATTCGAATACCTAAGGAGGTCATTCAAAATCAATGAGTGAGTCTGGCTTAACTAATTGTAAGCCATTGGTTCACACTCTGTTAACGACTTGACCAAAACCCTAATTGACTCACCAAACCCTAACTGAAGTTGGAGTGCAATAAATGACTGAATCTCAACTGAAGGAGATCAAAAACATGTCATAGCAAGCCAACCATCAATTTCTAGTGCTCAATGACTTCAATGAACCCCGATGAGGTTAACTAAAGCTGAACTGATCATCAGAAGTTGGTCGAGGAACCCCCGTTGACTCCAGATCATTAAATAATAATAAATAATCATTAAATAATATATTTAATGAGAGGAGGTTCCTTAACTGACTGGTTGAACTGATTGTAACCACCAGTTAGCAATTAGGTGTATTAAGATCACTCAGATCACCCCTGTAGTGCTCTAGTTAGCCTCCTTGACTGTAGGAGAAGGCTAAGTTAGCCTCCTTGACTGTAGGTAGGCATGGGTGTGACTGGATGATGTCAATTAATGCTCCACTGATGTCAATTAATGTCAATTATACTTAGGATAGTGGTTTAACTAGGTCAATTTGACAAAAAAGAGTGTGTATGGTGGTAAATGTCTCCAACACCCACCCTTAAGCTATACTTAGGAAGATTTAGAAAACATAGATGCATAAAAATGCTAGGGATATGACAACTAAGGACATAGGGCACCCTATACAATGCTGAAATTGAAACAATGCTCAAAACAAACTAAGTGAGGAAAAGAGGGAAAACCCAGTGGGAAACCCCCCCCCCCTCAAGCTGAACACTGAAAGTAGTCTGAATCACCTTGATGAACTCACCCCCAACAGTGAATGGAGGTAAGTGAACTTCTTTTCTAAAAATATCTTGGTGAAGATGTCTGCAATCTGCTCATCAGTCGGGCAGTATTGCAGAATGATGGTCCTATCATGCACTAGCTCCCTGATGTAGTGCATGTGAATCTCTACATGCTTGGTCCTCTGCCTGGTAACTGGATCCATGGATATATTAATAGCACTCCGGTTGTCACAAAAGAGGAAAGTGGACAAAGTACTACCAAGATCAAACTCTAAAAGAATGCCTTGCAACCAAATTGCTTGGATGCAAGCATTCACCGCTCCTCGATTCTCGGCCTCTGCTGAAGATAGTGCTATGGAATCCTGTTTTTTGCTTGACCAGCAAATGGGGCCACCACCAAACATGAGTACTTATCCGAAAGTTGACTTTTGATCAATAGAATCACCTGCCCAATCAGAATCTGTGTATCCAACCAGCTCTAGCTCGGAGTCTGCAACATAGTGAATGTTGTAGGTCATGGTTCCCTGAATATACTAGAGGATCCTCTTGGATTCCTTCCAAAGAAGATCATGAGGCTGCTACATGTATCTTGATATAGCATTCATGGCATAACACATATCAGGCCTATAATGTGTCAAGTAGAATAAGCTACCAATCAACTGTCGATAGATAGTGAAGTCCATGGGAGGTGTGTGTTTTCCTTCTTCAAGGCTGATCCCTGAAAGGAAAGGGAATGGTGCAGGCCTAAATTCAGCAATGTTAAACTTGAATAACATATCTGAAGTGTATTTTGACTGAGTGACCATAATCCCATCAGAATTTTTCTCGATTTCGAGCCCCAAAACTTGTTTTAGAAGCCCCAAATCACTCATTTCAAAGGCATTGTGGAGAGCAGTTTTGATGGCTGAAATGGAGGAAACTGTGCTACCTGTGATCAGTAAGTCATCAACATATAAAAAAAATGATAATTAGATTACCATCATGCTGCTTTAAATACACATTTGGATCTGATATACATCTCTGAAAGTTTTGCGAGAGAAGAAAAGCATCCATCTTGGAATACCACTCTCTTGGGGCCTCTTTTAACCCATATATTGACTTCTTTATCTTGCAAAACAAAGATGGATCAGTGATGTATCCCTCAGGATGCTTCATGTATATGTCCTCATGAATATATCCATGTAGAAATGCTAATTTAACATCCATGTGATGCACCTCTCAGTGCTTGGATGCTGAAATTGCCAAAACAAGGCAGATGGAGTCCATTTTTGCAACCGGTGCAAAGGTCTCATGGTAGTCCACTCCTTGGACCTGAGAGAAACATTTTGCTACCAGCCTTGACTTATATTTGTAGGTTCTTCCATAAGAAGCAACCTTTTTCTGAAACACCCACTTGCATTGAACCAATTTCCTTCCCGGAGGAAGAGAAACTAGCTCCCAAGTAGTGTTTTTCTGACTCAAGAATTCATCTCTTCATCCATGGAAACTTGCCATATCGGATCATTCTGAGAATGGTAGTAGGATTTTTTATCTGAACTAATCATCAAATATCAATTTTCGGACAGAAAATTATCAAAACAAGAGAGCGCAATACCTGCTCTTTGGAAATCAGACCAGGTTCTCCTTGGATCATCTGGATTTCCAATGTTGTCTCCTGCGAAGGAGAGTGTCTGTTGGGCCCATATATGAAGATGATTTTGCACTTCAGGTTCTGATTCAGCATCTAATGATTGCTGCACACTGATATTAGAAATCATAGGATCCAAATCAGGGTC
Organism: Pseudotsuga menziesii; assembly: GCA_001517045.1. NCBI lineage: Eukaryota > Viridiplantae > Streptophyta > Pinopsida > Pinales > Pinaceae > Pseudotsuga > Pseudotsuga menziesii. Next base: position 16,163 of record LPNX011131879.1, on the reverse strand, counting down.
ATCACACCCAATTTCATCATCTAAATATTCAGTAGAATAGGAAGGAAATTCAGCAGTTTTCTTCTTCACTAGTTCCACCTCCTGAAGAGGCTCATTGAACTTGAAACTTCTCTTGATGATGATCTGTTTGGTATTGATATCCAGCAGCTTGAATCCTTTAGATTCATTAGGATACCCAATAAACAGACATTCTATGCTTTGTGGTTGCAAATCCATTCTTTTATCAAGCGGAATCTAGGCCCATGCAATGGACCCAAACATCCGTAGGTTCGACACATCCGGCTTGTGTCTGAAGTATGATTCGAAAGGAGTCTTTCCTTTCATGGATGAGTGTGGAAACCTGTTCTTTCTCTTTGTCTTCAATTACGTAAACTGCAATAACTTTGCATCCCTTACAAACATACCTTTTTAGTTGTAAGGAAAAGATTTCTCTTATGGTAACCTTACTCAGAATTCCTTTAACAACAATGGTATTACCTTTATCATCCAAGCACGAGAATGTTTTATCATAGAATTTTAAAATAAATCTATGTTTATCTAACCAATTCATTCCTATAAGTAAATCATTACAACCTAAACATAAAATATTTAAATGAAGTCATTCATAATAAATTCACAATTTTTTATGAAACTAGTGACCTTTTGCTTTATGCCTGTAACAAGTTGTACTACCAGGTTTTTCAAACTTATCTTGTTGTAACTTATATAGTTATACAATTCTAGGTGATACATAACTTATACTTGCACACATATCAATCAATATAGAAATGGGTTCATCTTTTATCATAACTTCAATTTTGGCCGTAGATGTTTGATGATCTGTTTGTTGTTTCTCCAATGCTGCATTAATTATGGGCATGATTTTTGGTATATCCCCCATTGTAGTAGCTTATTGAATTGAATGCAAATTATTAAAAAAAAATTTCTTATGGGGAAATCTTTAAACTAATGTGGTTCACCACATTCCCAACATTTTAGTGGTTCCCTTTGTGTAGTATTTTATTAAAGGTGGTGGGTGTTTCCCTTTCTTATGTTGCTGCAGGATTCTGCTGTTTAAAATTTTTATAATTATTTTCTTGGTATCCCCAATAATTATTCCCAGTGTTCTTATAAAACATTCTTCCTTTCTTTTTCTGTTCAAAATTATGACGTCCTTTACTTTTCCAGTTAGATATGTTCTCTCGTTTGTTTTTATTTTGATCACAGCAGCAGTTTTCTTTTCTCATTTCCTCTACTAGCATTTTTGTATTATCATATTCGATTCTCTGTTTGAACATAAGAGGTAAACATCTGAGGAAATGTTGTATTTTTAGTTTCTCATCAGTGATATAAGACACATAACGTAATAAAATTAAGATTTTTCTGCAAATTTCTTTCATGGTCATGGTTTTCCATGTTACATAACATTCCTTTATTCCTTTTAATTTCTTTATGTCTTGCTACCAGATATCAACTTTTCTTGTTAAGTTATAAATTGACAATTTTTTCTTTTAGTTCATTAGAATAGTTAAGAATATGGAAATACTTTTTCATTCTAGATAACCAAGCTTCTACTTCTTTTCCTTTTTCAATTTCTCCATTAAACATAGGAGGTTTGATATTTTTGAATTCACCAGAAATTTATCCATACAGTTTGTATTTTTTTTCTTTTGGTTACTATCATTATTTTCACTAGAATCCTTACATTTTTTGGTATTATGCTTAGTTGATTCTTCACTTGAAGATTCAGTCTCATGTTTAGAAAATTCTAGTTTTCTTACCTTGCGTTTATAAGGTGTAGCTTTTTCCATGTTAAGTTCAGGTTCTTTATTTTTATCTTTTTAATTACTGTGCATTTTAGTCAGCATAACATTATTTAAGTATTCCCTTGCCTTTGAAATACGTTCGTTATATTCCTTAGCTCGTTATGTTTAAGTCTTTGAGTTTATTATTATAATTGTTTTGATTACCTAGGACATAAGCCTAGACCTATGGCATAGTCCTAGCTACACTCTAGCATGGCATTTATTTGTTTATATTAAACCCACCCCTTATATGAGTTCGATTTGGCAAGGTGGTTCCATAAATGTTTACTTCAGATATGTTGGAAGGATTTGTAGCATACATAATTTTTAAGCCAAGGTATAAGGCCCTAGTCCACAGGATTTACACATCATGGGGATGATAGCTTATATTATAAAGTTTGATATATGTATGTATGATGGAGGAGATACAAGTGGATACCAACAAAGAGGGTCTACATGGCTTGTATTCAATTAATGTCATAGTATTGGATACGATTTGACAACGTAACCAGGAGCATTTAATGACAAGGCTAAATGCATGCATTGTGGGTAGAGTTTTTTTCATGACCCTCCATTTGTCATTGATCTGTTTGAAGGGTTTTCGTAGGATTTTAATGCGGCATTAAGTTTTCATAAGGGTTTTCAATGCATTGATTTGGTTTGTCTATTTTTTTATGTTAATGATGCTTAGTCACTCCATGCCTATACTGCAAACAGTCTTTACCCTTCGTGTTCTATTGAATATTGTTTATTTTTTGGTCTGGAATCTTGAGTTTTTTTGGAGGTTTATCACTGGTTAATGGAAAATGTGGCCTCCATTTACAACCTTATCCATTCTTGTTTCATCATATGGTTAAAAATGAATCCAATCACCTTCTTTTGAGTTTGCATCCTGCAAGGTTTAAATGAATAGGTAAGGAATACACACTTCCATATTACTCTACAATTCAATTATTTTTAAAAGGTTTTTTTTCTTAGCTTGAACAGAGTTGACATCCCTCTTTTCTTATTGTGTAGGAAGAGGAAGAAGGGAGATCCAGCAGAAGTCGAGCCTTGGCACTCTACATGTCTTAACAAGGTAAGTTTTTCTCTAGTTGCACAATTTAAGAATTTACATTCATTACTGGTTGGGGTTTAATTCTATCTCTATCATTTTGTTAACAAGTTAACTCAGGGTATAGATGAAAGGTTTGGATAAGATTGTTTCACCCTCATGGCCCAAAGTAAAATGAAAGGTAATGTTTACATTTGTGTTTTCTTTATCTTTCAATTAGGTTACAATTTGTATAGTTTTAACAATACTTATTTGTTAATGCAGGTTTCCAAAGTGTGGGCCTGGTGAGATCGGTCGCCATGGTCACCTCCTCTTAATCTTCCTTCTTATATGTCTAGAGGTGAGGAATTTACCCCACTCTCTATCAATTAGGAAGAATATATAATAAATTTTATTATCATACTTATAATTGTGCATGTGAACACTTAACGCAGCATGGATTATGAACTGTACACTTGGACCATCCATTAGTCACAAGGTAAGACTATGTTTGGGTTCGTGGTTAAGTTAGTTTCCCAGTTTATTTGGTTCATGGTTCTATAGAAATATATGGATTTAGAGGCACTTACGAAAATTCTAACTTTTTTTTTCATGACATAACCCTTGTCGGGTTTGTACTTAGCTACATTGGTTACATAGGAGGGATTCACAACCTCTCACACTCAAAATGTGTTTATGTTTACAATTGTTTGGTCTAAGATTTAAATAGATTGTTTTCATGGCCAATATAGATTCACCATTATGTAATTTGTTTAATGTTTAAAATATGATTTGTAAATTTAATTTTATGGTATAAGAACTTGACCCTACGATCATGGTTCCTGGATCTTAATTCGATTTTATTGTTATTATTATTGGGAACCGTGGATCTCTCAACAAATGACTGTTGCTTATATCTGAATATCATGGATCTGTTATATTTATTTTAAGTCTTTATCCAGACTTACCTACTTTTAGGTATGGATGACCGAGAATAGAGATTGTATACTTGTATTTGATTATATTCTTAAAACTTGTGGTTGTGATTTTTTTATTGTAGATCTTGTTGCTTTTTTTTATTGTCATATATGATATTTATTTGGTGTGTAAACTTGTTCTGCATTTTAGCTAGATTTGATTATCATTGATCGTGACGCCTTTGTTTAGTTCATTTTATTTATTAATATATTTAGATTTGTCTTAATATCGGTATGGAAGCCTAAAAACAGACTTGGTTTAATAAAATATATGTGTATTGATTTTAAACAGATATAGACTCTATGTAGATGCCTTCGGCTCCTAGAGAAAAATAATTGGTTTATACTTACTTATATCTATTTTATTAATTCAATATATATATATTTTACAATATGAAAATATCTTTATCTCTAAATAAAGATTGACAATAAAATGTTCGTGAGGAACTTCCATTATAGAATAACCAAAATCATTTCTTTACAAAAATTTCTCATGTCTTTTCTTGAAAATATCCTAGATTACAAGTAATATCCAGCCTGTTTCTTTCGAAAAATATCAAAAAAAAATAATAGGGCTCACATGTTTAATTTAACTTCTTCAGTGGCATAATTTAAACTTCAGTACTTGAGTTTTGATTCTTGATATTTCCTCTATCTCCATTTTACCTGGGTCTAGGAGCAGAGCTAACTTGTACAGTCCATCAGCTTCCATGTTTAGCTCTCTATAAATGTGAGAAATACTGAACCCTGTGAAGAATTCCAACAACCTTCTGATAGAATTTAGTAGTTGTTGTAAATGAGGTGCATTAATTTGGATCTTCTTGTTCACCCAATCAACTACCATTTTGGAATCCATGAAAACTTGTAATTGAGATATATTGTTGTTTGTGGCCAAATTTAGAACCAAGTGTAATGCTGCAAGTTTCGCGTAATTATTAGTGCAATGTCCTAGAGTAAACCTTGCTTGGATCTTATGATTATTAGAGAGGTATAGCACTCCTACCGATCCTCCCAGTGGAGGGTCCCCTTGACTTGCACCATCGAAATATTCCCATGGAATATCTTTGTTTATCTCTGGAGGAACCAACATTCTGATTTTTGGCTTTTTTCTTCAAATCTATGTTCCCTGGCCCACTGTATCACAAGAGCTAATGTTACTTCAAGAGGGATCATTTTGTTGTTGAAAATGACATTGTTTCTAGGCCACCAAATTCCATAAGAGAAAAGGGATGGGAAGGCACTGTAAACGCATATCAATCTTTCTATCCAGCAAGCTTTTTCCTTTTGTTCCAGAGAGATCCATGATGTCCCTTAGTACTTTAATTCTGTGCACACCACCTTCCATACCAATTCTGCATAAGAATAGAAATTAAACAAATGAGAGACTATGTCCTCATCTGAACTACACAGTGCACATCGATTTGGACCAATCCATCCTCTTTTCTGCAAGTTATCCCAGGTTAAGATCTTGTTATTGAGAGTCAACCACAAGGTTAATTTATCCTTCAAGGGGCCTTCAAATTTCCATAATTGCTTCCACCAATCCATCTTCTCTCCCTGGAGTTGTTCCCATGCCCAAGTTTTGTAGCCTATTTTGGCCGTGAAATCCCCATTAACAGGACTTTTGGTCCAAACCAATTTATCATATTTCTCCTCCTCCAAATGAATAAAACTATATTTGAGCAGTGAAACATATTCCTCCCATTCCTCCTTTTGACCTTCCTCTAGACCTAGATCCTTTGAGTTTTTCCAAAGATTTTCCCTTCGTAAAGACAAAGAGAAAGCTTGATTTAGGGTGAATATCCTTGGCTTCTTAGTTCTAAGACTAGACCTTTTGAAAGTTTAAAACTCTCCCGTGATCTTGACCACAGATATTATCCTATCCTTACTTCTCTTTCATTGTCGACCAACAAAGATAACCAATTCCCTACTAGAGGTAATACTAGAACCAATGCTTTCCAACCCATTATTGAAGGATTTCTCTCATTTCCTTATCCAATCTTATATAGACCCATTTGGACAATATTTGGATATTAAGACCTTTCCCCATAAGGAATCGGGGTTCTTTATTAGGTGCCATAATGTTTTGGTAGCCAAAGATTGATAAAAAAGAAAGGGGTTTTTAATGCCTCATCCCCCTAAATGCTTTGGACTGGATAGCACTTGCCATTTAGCTATAGGAATCTCTTCCAAATGTCTGTTGGTAGAGAATATGAAGGAGAACAACTTTTTCCTTAATTTCTATAAAATACCTTTTGGGATATAAGCAATTGTGGCCCAATATACTTGTATGCTTTGAAGGACTTCCTTGAGTAGAACAAACCTTCCTCCCCTGGATAAGAATTTATATGTCCAACACCCAATTCTACCTTCAATTTTCTTATATAGCCACATCTACTATTTAAAGGAGTGCAGCATTTGTCTTCAGTGCAAACCCTAGGTATTCAAAACCTTCATCCATTGGTTTTATAATGTAAGGAAATTCAGCCCTAAGCCCACCTCTTATTTCCTCTGGAAAACCATTTTTGGAGAGAATGGAATTTTCCACATTAATATGAATTCATGTAGCTTGCTTGTATAAGTCCAGAATCTGCTCTGCTTCCTTTAGATTCTCCCAGGTACCCTCTCCCATCATTACCACATCATCCACAAATAGAATGTGAGATAGTTCTTCTGAATTAGTTACCATTATTCCTTTGTAAGAGCCTTTCCTTTTTGCTTGCTCTATAATTCTGCTCAGGGAATCTACTATTAATAAAAAAATAAAGGGGGAAAGAGGGCACCCTTGTCTTAGGCATCTTGTTGACCTGAAGAAATTTGAGGGTGATCCATTAATTAGTACTGCAAAGGAAGTTGATTGAACACATCCCATTATCCAATTGAATATCTCTAGATCCATCCCAATCTGAATCATTACTAGCCTTAGAAAGGTCCACTTAACCCTATCATAGGCTTTGGAGAGGTCCAATTTTAAGGAAAATGTTGGTTTTTGTACCTCTTAATGGTATGAATTGCTTCTTGTGCAAGGGATACCGCATCATGAATTTGACGAGTGAACAAGAATCCGAACTGTTCCTTTGTTATCATATTTCTCAGAATTGGCTTCAGCCTTTGAGGTATAATCTTAGCAATTATTTTATAAACCACGGTGCAGCATGAGATTGGCCTGAATTCTTTAAAGGAGGAAGGGTTTTTTTCTTGGGGATGAGAGCCAAAAATGTGGTATTAAGATCTCCCAATACTTTCCCGGCCCTTTGTCACTCTTGCACAACCTTCAGTAAGTCCTCTTTTACTAGGTCATAAAACCCTTGAAAGAATTCAATAGTGAGCCCATCCGGACCAGGGCTCTTACCTTTCTGAAAGGCATACACAATTTTCTCCAGCTCCTCCTCTGTGATTTCTTCTTTTAGGGAATTGTTCATTTCTTCGCTTATCATCCTTGGAAACAAATTAATGAATTTCAATATTTCTTATATATTACAGCCTTCTGATTCCTTGAAAATGTTTTTGAAAAACCGCCCCCCCCGCCTCAGCTTTTTGTTCAAATGAGATAACAATAACCCCATTCATGTCCTTTATTGTCGATATCATGTTCTGATTCCTTCTAAGGTTAGCAAAATTATTAAAAAAATTTGTATTATTGTCTCTTTCTTTTATCCACATAGCTCTACTTTTTAGCCTTAGTAGATCCTCTTGCCTAGTCAACAGTTCTTCTCTTTTTAATTCCTTTTCCCTTACCTCCTTTAATTCTTCCTTTGTAAAAATTCCATAGTTGTTTTCTCATAAATCTCTTTTAAAGAGTTTTCTACTTCCTTAAGTTATTTCTGTTTATTGGCCATGTAAACCTTATCCCAGGTTTTTGTCATCTCATAAATCTCTTTTAAAGAGTTTTCTACTTCCTTAAGTTGTTTCTGTTTATTGGCCGTGTAAACCTTATCCCAAGGTTTTGTCATCTTCTTAACTTTTTGTAAATTTTATGAAAGTTGTTTCATGAAGGTGATATTAGGGTTTTCCTCTAGCAACCTCCATGTATCTCCTATCAGCTTATGATAGTATTCCTCTAATAACCAAGCAGGGTTAAATTTGAACGAGGACGTCGGTTTCATTTCTGGGTTTTGAATTTGGAGGAGAAATGGGCGATGGTATGACAGACCTCCTAATGTGACCCATTTTTTTAAAATTAAGGACTCTGAAAGAAATCTTTTAGAAAGAAAGAATCTATCTAACCTTTTAGATATGGCTTGATCCCCGCTTCTGTTGTTCCTCCAAGTTGGGGTTATCTTCAATGACTGAAGGTCCACCAGCTCCTTGGATTCAAAGAGTTCTGCAAAGAAGGAGAGTAATCCATCATGGCAGGATGAGATTCCCCAATTTTATTTTTTCAGATAGGGTTAGATTCAGATCCCTGTCGAGTATTACATTTGTTGGCTCTAGCAGTCCTGAGGAGAAGAAAATTTCCCAAAACCCTTATCGATCTTGGTAGGTTCTGTATACATTATACAGAGCATAAGAATTCCTGGTGGCTTTCTCCTTGAGAACTGTTTTCAGCACCATGCTATGTTTTGTCACTTGCACTTCCTCATATTCCTAATTCTAGGCAGTTATTAGACCCCCAGAATGTCCTTCTAAACTGATATGTCCAAAGTTCCACCCTTTCAGCCATGACTCCAATATTTCCTTAGCTTTCTCTCCCTCCATCATTTTTTCCTAGATAAAAGTGATCATAGGATTTAGACTGATGATCATTCATTTTAGAGATTTTAATTTGGGTGAGCTCCCCTACCTCCTCATGTTGAAAGATAGGATCAGCATCAGGTGACCCTTTCCTGGTCCTTCCCTTCTCTAAGGGCCCTACCAATCATTTCTTGTTTGTCATTCCTCACATCCACCTCAGCTTGATATTTAGCTATTGCAATATGGGATCTCCTTCCCAATGTGACCTTGGCCAACTTGTCTAAAGCTAATCCTCCAGACAACACTTGGTCTCTATTAGATGCCACCTTTGACTGTGTGTTGTATATTCTATGCTTAATCCATGAAGGGGGCTCTTTAGGGGACGCCACCTTTTTTCCTTTACTACCCTTGCTGCTACAGGTGTCTTTACACTCTTTAACTGGTGCCATCTCCTCATTTTCAGTATGCATGTGAATTGATTTTCCTGCTATCGACCTTGACGTGGTCTCCTTAACAAGAGTCGCCACCTTTCTTTCATATTGTGAGCCATTTTTCCTCAATGGAGATCATTCATGTCACACTAGGGTTGCACTATTGACAGATGTGTTAGTACTGATTTCCATCTTATTACGGGTCTCAGTTAATCTATCTTCTGTCATTGTGGATCTTTTCTCTTTTGAGAGTGCCACCTTTTTTTCCTTACTACCCTCGCTGTTACAGGCATATTTACACTCCTTAACCAAAGTCATCTCCTTAATTCCTATTTGCAAGACCATTGTTTTAGCCTACAATGGGCTTGGTGTGGTTTCCTTGACAGGAGTTACCACCTCTCTTTCATCCTAAGGAACAATTGTCCTCGGAGGAGACTGTTCATTTCTCATTAAGGTTGTAGTATTGACAGAAGTAAGGTTTCCAGGACTAAGTTTCAACTTACCAGGGAGCGCAGATTAGCTATCTTCCTTTAGGATTCTCTGCCCACCACCTTTGGATAGATTCTCGCTTCTTCCTTTATTTTGCATATTCTTCCCCTCCCGATTCCTGAACTGTTGTGGCCTTCGCTCTGGGTTTATGCAGTCCTTTTCTAAGTGCTCGACCTATCTTCACATGAAGCATCGAAAGGGAATTTTCCAATAATCCAGCTTCTCTCGCCACCAGCTATCATGAAGCTCGAAATGAATTTCTTCATACACCCCGTCGCAAAGGTCTACCTCAATGAGAATTTTGGTGCACCTCTTGTCCACCTTCTACTTCCAACCTTCTTCCAAAGCTACAAATTTACCAATTTGGTTTCCTATAGCCTCCATTATCTCTTTTTCCCAGAACATCATGGGAAGCCCTGGCATAATAGCCCATATTTTCTGCACATTCTACGACTCCCTGTTTGCATCAAAGTTTACACTCAAATTCTTAAGGATTAACCGAGAGGGTCCCCATAGCCAGTTTTTCTTTAATAACAATTGCATCTCCGCCTCTGTCTTAACCCGAAACAAGATCCAACCTCTTGACATAATATGAAACATTGGTAGCTGCCACAGATGAGGGTTCCAATTTTCTTCCATCCACCTTTCGAGAGCATCCTCGTCGACTGTTTTTCCATAGAATCTTCCAACCAAAGCTAATGACAGGTATTCAGGTACTTTTGATAATGTAATATCCTTTCCAACTATTAATTCTACTGCATGTTATTTAACTTTGGCTCCTGCACATTTTTTGCTTTTGCCATTTTTACTTGATATTATGTCTTCACCCTCCTTCCCATTTTAAGGGTCGTGCCTAAATTTCTTCGGCATGTGATTGGAATGTACTGCTTGCTTAGGTTTTTCCACTTGTACAGAAATTGATCTCTTCCCTTCCGGAGTGGTCGAGTCATAATCAACTTCATCTATCATCATTATGAGTGTAATAATTCTAACCTTTAAAACATTAAAAGAATAAACATATAACCTTCAATGTCATAAAAA
>LPNX011131868.1:25371-53598 GCA_001517045.1 Pseudotsuga menziesii | reverse complement strand
TGATCTGTGTGACATTAATGCACCTAATTGCTAACTGGTGGTTACTTTCAGTTCAACCAATTAGTTACAGTCAGTTAAGGCACCTCCATTCATTAAATATATCATTTAATGATTATTTTATTATTATTTAATGAACTGGAGTGAACAAGGCGCTTTCACCAACTTTTGATGGTCAGTTCAGCTTCAGTTAACCTCATCAGGGTTTATTGGAGTCATGCAGTACTAGCACTTGATGGTTGGTTTCTATGACATGTGTTTGATCTCCTTCAGTTGAGATTAAGTCATTTATTGCACTCCAACTTCAGTTAGGGATTGGTGAGTCAATTAAGGTTTTTTGTCAAGTGGTTAACTGAGTGGTATTGCATGGCAAAGAGTCAGTTAAGCTAGACTCATGCATGGGAATTGCAACCCTTTATTGTTTATAAAAGATACAGAGAGGGAACCTATTTTGGTTCCAATTATTGCTAATTCATGTGTATTTGTCAAATTATTCTTTGATGATTTTGATTCCTAGTTCCTAGATCATGTGCAAGAATTAATAAAAGGCCATACTACTGACGCTGGGTAGGATAGCAGGCTTACCCTCACTCCATCAGGCCTCGCGGCCACTGATGTACTATGCGGTGGAGTGTATGAGACTGACCATATACGACTAGAGTACTACACTACTGAGCAACATGAAACATCAGCTCAGTGAGTGTAAGGCAGGTAGGATACAGAACTTCGGGTTCAGCAGCATATTGAGCACGTTTTTCTTCGAGCGTGTTCTAGGATTGAGCCCTAGAGTGGACATTCCTCTCCACGGTGTTCGAGATCCGGCCCAACGACGTTGGGCAGATGCGATGCGTAGACTGGGGGGTGGTAGGGTGGCCAACCCATATCCAGCTGACTTCTTTCCATGGTGGCGACGGCAGATTGTTGCCATAGATGGACTACCCTTATGCAGGGATAGATTTTCGAGGGGACCCGAACATGCCATTGCCACCAATATCGGCATACGGAGAGATAGGTACTGAATCTCGACTCTCACTCTTTTTAAAGTTTTTTGAGTTATTTAATTTTTTTGTATTTTCTTGATTATATGGAATCAAAAAGACATGTTTTTGCGTGACAACACATAGTGACCTCTACCATTCATGTGCAGATGTGGGACCATGGTGATCAGAGGGCTTCCCATGTCATAGACGGAGGGGAAGAGGGGATGACATCACAGGTGCGGATGCAGAGCAAACGCTCCAGGGCATTCATACCAACTTCATGCGACTGACTCACAAGGTTCCCATGGTGCAAGTCAAGGACTTGCCTGAGGCTATGCAGTGACAGGTGGTGGGTGTGCCATGTGCATGGGTTCATTTATTCCGATGACTAGCTAGAGCCGTAGTGACGTATCATGATCACAACCCTCCCCCTCCATAGGATTAGACACCTGGGAGTGAATATGTTTTGTACGACCGTGTACTATATGATGGAAGCTTTGAAAGATCCACTTTTGTATATGACACTATGTATTACCACATTTTTGATATATATAAAACGTTTTATGGTGATCGGTTTATTTATTTACATGTGTAAAAATGTTTGTGATTAATTTATTATGAATGAAACAAATGCCAATCTAACACGTAGTTAGCATATGAGTCAACAACTTGATTATCATTTCTTGGAATGTGTATATATGTAATACAATCAAATTTCCGTTCTAACAATCTCACACGTAAGAATCTTCTCAATAATGTCGGATCTCTAACATGGTACAAACCATTGAGCTGTGACACTACTAACTCCGAATCAAGACGTACCTCAAGAGATAGAACGCCATGTGAAATGGCATTGCGTAGAAGCTCGATAATGGCACTATATTCAGCAAAATTATTGGAAGATGGCCGTAGACATACACCTCCTGAAGACAGTACCTGACCCATAGGAGTATAAATCACCCAAGTAGCAGAGGCTGAGTGTTGAGTGTGACGGCTTGCACTATCCGCGAATCCTATGTAGGTAGAAGATTCCATTGACATCTGCCAAAAGAAACGGAAACTAATCACAAACCTGATCACAATAAGAAAAAGACTTAACTATGCAGAGCTGTACAATAATATACAACAAGGAGCCTTGGATAAAGATCATGCATAGTATTTTTGGAGATAGAGCCCATTCCTAGGATCCGCCAAAGCTGTGCCTTCGTAATCGACTAACTCATAGGAACCCTTCTCTAAGACACGCTTGTGTTGGGCTAACTGGGTAGACCTGGGTTTTACCTTTAACTTCGCACCAACAAAAGACCCACAGTGTTGGCCCTTTCGGCAGCAGCCTGCAAACAGGCTACAGTCTCACCCAAAACAGCTATGGGGTGCCGCAGAATCAGGTTTCTGCAAGCAGAAGAGAGAATATTACTGTACCTTTAGTCTTTAACTATTAATAATCACGTAACACAATGCTTGTATTATCACTTATGTAGCTTCATGATTAGATAAACAAACAGTTACTTGCACAGCCCTTATATGGGAATTCACACTGAAGCTAGTTATTAACAACAATCTTACTTTATCAGTTATTTACTTAACAGTGCATAAAATATAATAACAAATAGACACAAATGAACCACAACACCAGATGTCACGTGGTTTACCCCCAGTGTAGGGGTTACGTCCACAGAACTGCGCTTTATTTAACTCTTTACAACTAAAACGACAGTTCTGATCTGCGCACTCAGCTGCAGATCCTTTCAGTCCTCAAAGCCGCGCACATAGTAGTAGGCCTCTATGCACACAGCTCCAAATCTTTCTTTTCACCAAAACCCCTCTGTGCACACAGCTGCAGAGGTCGTTCATGCACACAGCTGGGACTTAACCTTCTTACAAAAACCCTTATACAATCTCTTATCTTCGCATTACATTAGCTTCATAAGATAATCATTCAAGACCTAACCCTACTTCTTTACATAAGTGCCTATTTATATAGCGCACTGTTACAAAACCATGGATTTACACCATGGGCGCCCAAAAACCTAACCCTGGATTTAACCCAAGGGTTGATTACAAAACAGGGGTTTCGACCCACCCGCGACACCCCTAAGACTATTTTAGGTTGTAACTCCGCTTACGCTTCCACAAAAACCGCGGAGTTACCAAAACTAAGGACCTTTAGGGTCGGAGCCCCAACAGGCCCCTAAGACTCACTTGTGCCCCGTCCCGGGGCACTCTACGACTCTTCTGGTGGGAGAATCTTGCTGGTGATATGCAGTGCAGTGTACTAAAGCCATTCATCTAGTTGTTGGCTGTTTGTACATTTCCTTTGGACTTTTTATGCTGGTAACAATCTTCTGAATCTGTCAGCAGCCTCCTCTTTCAATCTACTTGCCGAACACTTGACCATCCACAACTTTGGGTCCCCTCAGAATTATGTGTCAAGGTGCATAAGACAAATAGCCACCCTGGCTCTAATAACCCAAGAGGCTACAGGTTGGGATGTTGCAGAATTTTCCCATGCCGACAAGGGCTTTTCTTTGTGCGATGTAGAGCACACTTCTGCCTTTCTTCGGATCTCTTAGAGTGAACTTCTGCCTTTCTTTGTGCCTTGGTCAAGCATGTTTGCTCCAGTGGATTATTCAGAAGGTTTTGCAAACTTCTCTCTCTGACCGCTCGTAGCAGCTTCTGGGCTTTACAGTCATTCGACATGGTCTGAACTGCAGAACTATAGTCGGCGAACTGTGGGAGCTGGATGTCTTTTTAAGGACTCTGGTGATCAGGATTTGTGATAATGGGTCATGATGGATAGCAGATCGGATCCAAGTGTGGTGGATATTAGACATGTGTCGCTAGATTTCATAAAATCTCATCATTGAGGATGGTCAATGTAGAGCACCTGCCAGTGCCGCCACATCTGATATTCCCGGCAGTCATAATTTTAATCTGCGACTCAAATTTTAGCTGCACCATGCTAAGGACCTTCGAATTTACATGTGACACGCGACCTGTGACCTTTTGACAGCTTAATTATAGTCTACTACCCACTTTCAACTGTTCTTGGTACTTAGACTCTTCTTTCTTGTATTATTTCTAATTAGAGGGTCCTGGTTTGTCCCTGTACTTCTTCAACCGACTTCCATTCACCATGGAAGGAAAAGTTTCTTCGTTTAATTTGGCTAACTGGACTGCACCACCATCACTAACTTTCTGAACTATGTAAGGTCCTTTCCAATGGGTCTTAAACTTTTTGGGGAAATTCATGAATTTGCTGTCATACAAGAGTACAATATCACCACTCTGGAATTGCTTCTTCTTGATATGTCTGTCATGCCATGCTTTTTCTCTAGCCTTCTGCACTTGCTGTTTGAACCCTGCAATGAATCTGTCTTCTTCTAGTTCTGTTATCTGGGCTAGCCTTTTATTCAACATATCTGGGTCATCCATCTTTGTGAAAGCAGCTATTCTGAGACTAGGAACAATATAATCCATTGGCATAACTGCTTCTTGCCCATAAACCAGCCTAAAAGGTGTGTGACCTGTCAACTTCTTGCAAGTGGTTCTATAAGCCCATAAGGTGGGTGCATAAGTTCTTGCAAGTGGGTGCATAAGGTGCATAAGTTCTTGAACTTATGCACCCACATTATAAAAACAGGGGTTTCGACCCACCCGCAACACCCCTGTCGCAGATTGATGGTTTCTTGTACCTTACCTATATCTAGGTGGTCCTCTAGGTTCGCCCATGCTTCAATACTGTCTTCCAGTAGCTTTGCTGAGCTGCCCACAATATCTGATATTTTTGCTGCTGAGGCCTGGATGTCCCTGTGGCACTGTTCTTGGACCTCAGGTGGAGTTTCTGGAGGGATAAGGAGTTGAAGCTCCGCGATCTGATTCTAGTGTTCTATTTTTAACTTTTCAATTTCACTGCGATACTGTTGGGCGTAGTCTCTCAGCTTGGCAATTATCTGCTCTGGTTCTTCTTCGTCTTGGATGTCGAAGTTAGGAAGACTCCGACATGCCTCATCCAGCGCTTGCGCCAGTGTGGTTCTTTTATGTTCAGCCTCTTTCTTCTTTTGTGCAACTTCTTCCAGCCTTGCTGCGATATTCTGG
This sequence comes from Pseudotsuga menziesii, assembly GCA_001517045.1. Lineage (NCBI taxonomy): Eukaryota > Viridiplantae > Streptophyta > Pinopsida > Pinales > Pinaceae > Pseudotsuga > Pseudotsuga menziesii. The sequence goes on along the minus strand of LPNX011131868.1, from coordinate 48,523 downwards.
CTTTTCTTCATGGTGTCTTCCAATTGGATTTGAGAATAGTGATATTGTGCGTGGATTTCCTTCATGATGGCTAGCTAGCAGAGGTGCAATTCTGTCATAGAAATCTTGGTGTAATCGATCCCAATTGTCATACTCATCTACGGCCGGGAATCTACATCAGTCAGTAGTAGAGTTGCACTCGACACTTGGCCCCTATTATCTCTGATCGGCCATTGCCTCATATCCTGCTGCGCAGGTGCTGGGGTGCTACTTATCGCTGTACTAGTCGCTGATTTTGTTACTAACTCTTTCAGCTCTGACACCCTGTTTGCTACGCCCGTGAGCATAGCAAGATGCACATCCACGAACTGTGACCAATTTTGAGTTAGTGTTTCAGTAGATTTGTCGAGAGCTTGCTCAAGCTCTTCCAGCATCACAGTGACTCCTTCATCTATATTTTTTTCCTTCGACGATTTTGTCTTCTTGCGGGACTGAGGCTTGGTTACCTCCTCTACCTCTAGCGATTTGCGCTTAGTTGATCGATTAAGATCTGATAGCGTTTTGACCGACTCCTCATCATCTTCTTCATGGTCGCCATCCCCACCTTGGTTGTTTCCATCTTGCTGCAAGTCACTTAGGTCTTTGTTGTCCTCTAGTGGGATTCACTGCTGTGCCTGACTGGTACCTATGCCTGTCTGGGTAACAGGGGGAACTGGAATGGTGGGTTTCTTTTCTGCATCTTTCAACCAGTCAGCCGGCCACTGTTGAACTATGCCCAGGATGTCTGCTTTGGTTACTACATATGGTAACTTAAACCACTGATGTGTTGGATCTGCACGGGCTTGAATGAAAACATGATGCATGTCAGCACTGAAGTTCATGGCACCTTCATATTGAGAGAACAGCTCATTGATAATTCATGGTATTCGCAAGATCTCGTAGTGTATACTCATGCCATAAAAGGCGAACACAGTGTTTGTCATCTTCCAAGATGTTTTGTCCGGTGACATCTAGAGGGATGCGTATCTTACTGCACCCGGCATGCCTGGGGGTGCCTCCACGAACTGAGCCTCAGTGGGTTCTTTCCACCCAATTAGTGCAATAAGTATTAATAGCCAGGAATAATGAAAAGGTCTACCTTTTTCCTGCGCATCACGGGCATCTTCCAGGAATTCCCTCGCAAGATATGCGGCCCAGTTGTAAGTGTAACCCTCAGCGCAGTTTACAGTGATTCTGATAACCAGGGTAGGCACTTCGCTGGGCCTGCACTTTCACAGGAGTTTGCATGCTAAGAGCTCAGCTGCGAAGCGGATGTTCTTGTCCTCAATCGTGGAAGTGTGATACCCTCGTTTCCCCTTGGTCAGGCCGAAACGGTCCTTCATGCTCTGCGTGAGCTTCGTATCCTCATGTTTTGATGGAAATTCAATGCCCGGATCAGGCCCTGCTATCGGTAAGCCTGTGATCTGATGAATAATCTCGGCATTGATAGGAATTTTCTTGTCTCCTATCCACAAGTGGCCATCATGTACTAATGCTAGCAGCTGCTTAACCACGACAGTCACCTGTGTACTGCGCCCAAAATGAGGAACATAAAGCATTTTTAGTAGGCCAGCTTTGGCCAAGCTGGCAGCCCACTGTTGCACTTCCAAAAGTGTCACGCCATTGTCTGGGTATTTGACGTGATGCAAGTATTGAGCAGGTACGAACTATGGAAACTTGCTATGATCATTTGTGTCATGGTCAGCATACTTAAGCCGGTCTATTTTTCCTGTCATGGTTCCAACCAGTTGTACACCTGGTGGTATCGAGGGCGTGCTTAATGTAAACTGCTTTGTCCGCCGGGGTGGCTGGATGCCTAGCCGAACGGGCTGGAGATACGGTGGCTGCAGTGGTTCAATGTGCTCATCTCCTCTAGTTGGGACCTGTGCTAAACTAGGCGGGTTCATCTGGTGATGTTTGCCCTGATTGCCTGTGTCGGTCTTCATTCCACTTAGAACGAACTTCGGGTTTAAACTTTTTCCTGGCGGACCGTGTCTGCATCAGCCGCGGCGGGGCTGGGTGAGCTTCTTCATGGGGCACAGGGGTATGTGGGGGATCAGAACGACTCTGGAGACCCCTTTGTTTGAACTCTCTTACTATATCCTGAATCTCTCACTCGTCTGTCATGGGTTCACTCGTAAGTGTCAAGGAAATGCAGAATGCGATTTTTGCCAACTTAGGGATTTTCTTATACACTTTATCAATCAAATTTGTTAGGACGATGCATTTAAGGCACCAAATCTGATAAAAATATTGTCCGACTGGTACTGTATTTTCCATGATCTCATTAGTACAAACAATTAAGGTAATTAAAGTGCCCATGTCGCCAATTCAGCTGTTTTCCAACGGCCGGATTTTAAGATTCGCCGTATTTTTGTGCTCCGGAAAAATCACTATCTTAGCTACATCACAACGAGCAGTCTTGGCACAACATTGCTCCGCGGTCCGTCCTGGTAAGATCTGTGATGGAGCTGTTAGGTTTGGTGCACTAAATTCTTGGTTCTGCTCCTTAGTTTGGTACTCCATTTTTTCTTGATCATCAACTGCCTTGTCATGGATCATGCTGACATCTGCATCTAAAGTAGGGCAAACTTCGTTAATAGAAAATGTAAGTATACAAATATCAACAAGATCATCCCAACTTACAGTACCGTGTCGAAGCTCGACCTCCATATACCAGTTTTTTGCTATAGGTTCCAAAGTGTGCACAAACTTATGCACCCATTCCTCACGAGGTACATGTTCCCATGCTGCATAACATTGCTTCAAATGTTCCTGAGGACTATTTTGCCCATTGAACTTGCTTTGCACCTCTTGAGATTGGTCTATGAATCTGAGGCATAGAAATTTCTGGCAGGCTTCCCAACTGTGAATATATTTCCTGTGGCCATTCCACCATCTCGCTGCTGTAGCTCTTAATGCTGCTTCTAGAGTCTGCATTCTCTGTGATTCTGGCACTTGTTTTGAGAACTGCGCAATAAATTTTCCTGGGTCTGTCAACCCATCATATGTAGGCAAATCTCTGGCCTGTGCACTAAGGAATCTAAGAGATTTGGTAATTCGTGCGCACCGATGGCCATGTAGCTCGTATAGTCGATTTTGCCAATTCTCTAGACCATCATCTAAGTCAGACATGCAGGAGCTATCACATTGCCAATCCATTACACATCCGACATTAGGCTCGACATAATCTTCTTCTTTAGCTGTGATATTATAGATATGGTCCATAATATCCTGATCTTCCTCTCTGATTGGCTCCGTATATCTTTCTCCTTGAGAAGGATCCAATGGTAGTATATCTCTCAATCCCTTCCCTTCAAAAGTCATTTGTCCCTTTTTAAGATTGATAACCGCATCACTATCTATTGCCCACTCAATTCCTAACAAAGCTGGAGAAGGGTTACTGTCATCAATGATCTCAATAACTTCAAAATCTGCTACAGTGCTAACTCCATCTATATCCACTGGTACTCTAGGGAATCTTCCTAAAGGCAGAATCCTCTGCTGATTGGCTAATCTCAATTGGATAGGGGACCAGTCAAGGGTGGGATTTCCCATTTGTTCCCATGTCTGTTTAGTTAAGATATTAACTTCTGAACCCAGATCTAAAATAATATCCTTTATGTCATATTCTCCTATCTGAGCATGTAGTCTCATCTCTCTTCTAGTCCTTCTAATTCTACTGACAGCTTTTTCCTTACCAAGGCTTTGCTGAGGTTCGCAAGACTGAATAACTTTTTGTAATTCATTTAAGGAATTCTGATTTCTTAACAATTTGATGCAACTCTGTAAAAATGATGACAGAGTACTTACTTGGCCTTGTGAGTCTTCCTGGGATTTCAGCTGCTGATGCTGCTTGTTTGCTGTAGGAAAATATGGATCAACAAAGTCTTGTGTGGCTTCCAAAAAAGTTTCTTTTTCTCGTCGAACATCAAATGCTAGAGTTTTCTCTATGGCCTTGTGAACCCAAGCTTCGTCAGGATTCTTCACCGGACACTGCGCATTTGTCGTAGCTCCACTTCTTGTAACCACATTAACAGCTGGGATTGGTCGTGTCTCAACAGCAATCAACTGGACACTCGGACTAGGTTTACTATTCCTTTCTTTAATTTTAGCTAGCAATTGTGGGCACTTCTCGATGACATGATCGACTGCTCTGCAGTATCGGCATGTCGTGGTTGGGTTTTGACAGTCTCGAGCTAGATGTCCTGCCTGATTGCAGTTATAGCAAATAACTTGACCTCGACCTCCTCCAGGCATACCATGACCACGGCCTCTAAAACTGCCTCGACCACCTCGGTAACCATATCCATCATTGCCTTGTGCATTCGGGTAGATCTTATAAGTGTCCTAGGTCCACTCCCTCATAAGGTCGAAGCTGCAAAATTCATCTTCATTGTGGCCTACTGACTTACAGAATTTATAGTAAGGGTTGTTCGGGACTTGAACATACCTCTATAGTAGATAGCAGTCTTCCGGTCGATGCTGGCCAGTAGTTCAACAGATCTCACAGTACAGAACACTAGGATTCAGTGGGTTTAGTGTTCCAGTATTCAAATAGTTTCTCAGCGCCGGACACTGGTCCTAGTCGTGGCCTTCTGTTTGACAACGTATACACCATAACTCTTCATGGGTGGATTTCCCTTTTTTCATGTCGCGAAGCTATAAATCCATCTCCGTGAGCTGCGCTTGAATTTGAGCTATGCCAAAATTATCTTCGACAAGTGCAGTTTCAAGCTTTATGGCAATCTCTAAGGCCTCTTGCTGATCAGCAACCTTCTGTTGCATGAGTGGAGCTCTGATGTGAGGTAATAATGTTGCAATAGACCACTCCTTATGTTGTGCTGGTCCAATCATGAAGCTAACTTGGTCAAGCAGAACTTTGAATCTCTAATCAAAGTCCCACATAGATTCACCTCGCCGCTGTTGAATCTCTTTTAACTCAGTGATGCACTGCGACTCTGATTTAGGTTTCTTAAATTCTCGGATCAGTGCTGCTTTGATGTCAGCCAGGACAGGATTCTGTGTGCTAGCAAACTTCATAAACCAAGTTAGGGCTCGGTATCTGAAAGAAGTGATCAGCTACGCTCATCGAACATCTATGTCTGTAATGTTCTTCACGGTCCACACAGCTTCGCATAGAAACCAGAACTGTTCTGGATCTTCTGACCCAGTTCCTTTAAAAACTGGTAGTTTGATGTCATCATGAACATGGGCCATCTAGGATCTAGGGGGGGAAGAAGGGTTTGAACTAGCTGGGGAAGACTGACCTGTGACAGGGATACTCGGGCTAGGGTTACTTTCAGACTGCGACAGGTTCTCAGGGATAATAGGCCTCTGCTGCGGGGTTATCGAAGGGTTTCTAATAGGGGGGCCTTGGCAGACTCAGAGGCTTCAAAGCTTAAAGGGATATACTCAGTAGAGGAACCAAGATCTCTCTTATATCTTTTGCCACTTCGCAGCAAACTACTTTGCTCGTCGAAGTCCCAGTCACTTCCAATCATAGGTTAGCAATACTAGATCTAACAATCTGATTCCAGAAGCAAGATTCCTTTTTCAGCCAATAGTATTTTAATATTCAAACTAAATAGGTTCAAGTAATTACCCCTTGGTCCTTTGAAAAATTGTCGTTCAGCTTCGCTAAAGGAGGTACTTGTGTTGATGGCGAACTCCGTCACAAATGCTTTGAGAGTTCGCGCAGTCCAGAAATCCACGGCTCGCGAGGTCGCGTTGTTCACTCTTTTCAAGATAGCATTTCTTATGGGGGTCCAGGGAGGAAACTGGTTTGCTTGGAAGTTCATCCTCCTTTCTGTTAACTTGGATAACCACTGGTGCAACTCTATGTGTATAGTACCAAATAAAATTTCATGAACATCAGAAAAGACGTACCTTTGCAAAAATTGTTCCACGCTACGACAGGGATCTTTATTTTCCTATTCTGCAAACTTCAAATAAGTCGCTTCGATCCAATCACCAATTTCTTTTACAGAGGGTTGCCAAAACATAGCCCTCTAGGTACGACGTAGATCTCTCTTCAACAGATACTTAGTTCAACCAGCAACGAAACCAATTTGTTGGGCTAACTGGGAAGACCCGGGTTTTACATTTAACTTCGCACCAACAAAAGACCCACAGTGTTGGCCCTTTTGGCAGCAGCCTGCGAACAGGATACAGTCTCACCCGAAACAGCTATGGGGTGCCGCAGAATCAGGTTTCTGCAAGTAGAAGAGAGAATATTAATGTACCTTTAGTCTTTAACTATTAATAATCATGTAACACAATGCTTGTATTTTCACTTATGTAGCTTCGTGATTAGATAAACAAACAATTACTTGCACATCCCTTATCTGGGAATTCACAGCGAAGCTAGTTATTAACAACAATCTTACTTTATCAGTTATTTACTTAACAGTGCATAAAATATAATAACAAATCAACACAAATGAACCACAACACCAGATGTCATGTGGTTCACCCCCAGTGTAGGAGTTACATCCACAGAACTGCACTTTATTTAACTCTTTACAACTAAAAAGATAGTTCTGATCTATGCACTCAGCTGTAGATCCTTTCAGTCCTCAAAGCCGTGCACATAGCAACAGGCCTCTGCGCACACAGCTTCAGATCTTCCTTTTCAGCAAAACCCCTCTGCGCACACAGCTGCAGAGGTCGTCCACGCACATAGCTGGGACTTAACCTTCTTACAAAAACCCTTATACATTCTCTTATCTTTGCATTACATTAGCTTCATAAGATAATCATTCAAGACCTAACCCTACTTCTTTACATAAGTGCCTATTTATATAGCGCACTGTTACAAAACCATGGATTTACACCATGGGCACCCAAAACCCTAACCCTGGATTTAACCCAAGGGTTGATTACAAAACAGGGGTTTCGACCCACCCGCAACACCCCTAAGACTATTTTAGGTTGTAACTCCACTTACAATTCCACAAAAACCGTGGAGTTACCAAAACTAAGGACCTTTAGGGTCGGAGCCCCAACAGCTTGACTACGTAAGGACCACGCCACATAGGATTAAATTTCCCTGCCCCCAAGGTTTCTTTTGATTGATCCCATAAAAGGACCAAGTCTCCTTCACTAAACACTCTTGGATGGACAGACTTGTCATATTGGACCTTAACGCGACGCTTATTAACCTCTAGAGCCACCAAGGCATCTCGACGCTGCTCATCAAGTTGCTCGAGGTGGACCAAGCGCTCCTCCAAAGGTGAAGTGTCTGGTAAGAGTTCCACAGCTAGCTTCAACGAAGGAATCTCGCATTCAACCAGCAATATCAACTCCACTCCATGCACAAGCTGATATGGAGAAAAACTAGTGGTAGTCTTAACCGCGGTTCGATATGCCCACAAAGCAGGGTATAACATAATATGCCAATTCGTCTTGCTTTGTGTGATGGTTCATTGGAGAATGGACTTAAGTGATTTATTCACTGCTTCTACCTGTCCATTCGCTTGGGGGTAGTAAGAAGAGGAGTGCTCTTGCTTATACCCTAACTTAGATGCCAACTCTTCCATCATACGGTTCTGAAAGTGCGAGCCATGGTCAGTGACAAGCTCTCTCGGAATCCCGAACCAAGTAATGATTTGGTTGAATACGAAGTGAGCGGCTGTCTCACCATTGGATTTTACTGTAGGCATTGCCTCAGCCCATTTCGTGAAATAATCCACAGCCACTATAATATGATGGTGCCCCCCAACCGAAGCTGGGCTGCAATCCATAAAATCGAACCCCCACTTGGTGAAGGGACCGGCAGTGATAATGGGATGTAACGAGGCAGGCTTCAAGTGCATATTTCATGTGAACACCTGGAAAGGGTGGCACCTCTTGATCGCATCAACACAATCTTTAAAGATCGATGACTAGAAATAACCCGCTCTCAAATTATTTTGAGCTGTAGAAAACCCAGATAAATGACCACCACACGCCCCTCTATGGCAATCATTTAGCACAACCTCAGCTTCTTCATGAGTTAAACAACTTCGTAAAATGGAACCTACCCCACGGCGGTACAAAGTATTGTCCACTATAAGGTAGTTCTTAGAGACGTGACGTAATCGTCGTCGTTCATCTCGCGAGAAGTGAGTAGGGGTCCTCTATGTTTGCAGATATACTATGATATCTCCATACCATGATTCAGACGTTGATATTAAGAATATATGTTCATTGACAAATTTATCCTCACAAACTGACTCCTCAGCCTCGCTCAGGAAATCCAATATAAGCTTTGCAAAAATTAACGATTTCTTCGACTTAGCCGAAACAAATTCAAGATCGAACTCTTGCAGGATGACAATCCATTTATTATACTTTCCCCCAATCATCCTTTGTGTGAGGATGAACTGAAATGGATTGACATGGGCCACAACCGAGGTCTGGCTAAGGAGGATATAATGTCTCAAATGCTGAACCGCATGTATGGTCGCTAAAGTAAGCTTCTCAACATGAGAATAACTAATCTCTGCGTCAATAAGGTTTTGGCTCAGATAATATATGACATGCTCCTAGAGCTCCTCATCCTCCTGAACCAATACCATACCAATCATCTCTAAAGACGCGGCCACATATAATAGGAAATCACGGCTATAATCCGAAGGACTAATCACCGGGGCCGATGCTAGGGCTCGCTTAAGTGCATCGAAGGACTCCTGGGCTCGCTCATCCCATTCAAAGGGAGTATCCTTCTTCAAGAGATGCATGAAGCCTCTAGTCAAATTGGCAACATTGACCACAAATCTTCGCAAGAATTTTTCCATACCTTTCAAACACTGAAGATGACAAATATTCTTCGGGGGAGACAATTGAAGTATTGCCTCAACCTTTAAGGGATCGACTCTTATTCCCTCCTTTGAAATGATGAATCCTAATAAATGACCCGACTTCATGCAAAAGATGCACTTATGAGGATTTAATTGAACCGAATAGTGCCAGCATCTTTCGAAGACCAATATCAAGTGATAGGAATGACGCATTCTCATACGAGAATGAGCAGCGAGGTCATCCAAAAATACTTCAATAATAGACTTGAGATCGTGGAAAATCAAGGTCATCGCCCGCTGAAATGTAGCTCCGGTGTTTTTAAGGCCGAAAGGCATCTTCTGATATGCAAATGTTCCCCAAGGACAAATAAATGCAGTATTGTGTTGGTCCTCAGGTTTAATCTGGATCTGATTATACCCGAAAAAGCCGTCCATAAAGGAGAACACCTCGCTACCCGCACACTCATCCAAAAAATGATCTATAAATGGTGTGGGGAAGTTATCCTTAGGATAGGCATGATTTAAATCACGGAAATCAGTGCATATTCGGATCGCTCCCTGCTTCTTATCCACCAGAATGGGGTTTGAAACCCACTCCATCAAGGGAACAGGATAGATGAAACCGGATTTCAACAGCTTCTCTATCTCTACCTTAATGGCGGGTGCTTTCCTAGGATTCACAGCACGTAAACGTTGTCGAATAGGCTTAGCGTTGGGGTAAGTCTTAATCTCATGTTCGACAATCCGAGGTTCAATACCTAGCATCTCATCATAAGACCAAGAAAAAACATCACGGGATTCCTTGAATAGCTCGGTATACTCGAGAATATCAGCTTGGGAACAATCCGCCCCAATATAAACATTCTCAACGGTGCCAAGACTTCGAGAGATGTTGATAGAAATCGTGGAAGATATGTTCACCATGTTCCCATTAGCCATCTGACCAGGAGAGCTGAATGGAATCATGGGACTACCAACTCTCTGACTAAGAATCTCCCTATAATCCTCATGCTCTAAATGGTCAAGCGGTGGAAGGAAATATGATCTATGATGAAGTTCCTCCCATGGCTGCTCAACACCCGACATAGCCTCGATGATCACTTCATCGGAAGGGAAAACCGTATCTAGGAATTCGTGGGAATAAGAAGACTATACTACCCATGTGGGAAGCACATAGGGGTCTTCCTTCCCCATCCGTGAAGAGGAAGAACAAGGCTTTGCAACATCCATAAGATTGGCTTGATAAGCTATCATGGTTGCAGGAAGTGGCACGTTAGTCTCGACAGGCTCACTCGAAATACTCAGTGTAGGAAGAATCCAAGGATCTCCCATATGAGTCGTACGAAAAGACATTGAGGTCATAGAAGACAAATCCTTATCGGAACTAGATCCTATCATGAGGACCGGCGTAGGACAACTAAAGCTTCCCTTAAGGGATGGATACATGCCTACACTCACACTCCCAGTTGTCGGCTGAGAGTGTTCAACGACTGGAACCGAAGTTCCTGAAGATGCAGTAACAGGGAAATTCTTGAATTCCATTTGATCAATCATTACAATCTTCCCATTATGTGGAAAGCATACAACGCGAAACACGAAAGAAGCAACGGCTTGCATACTATCCAGTTCCGACCCAGCAAGAGATTGTAGTTGAGGGGCGCATCAACCACCTCAACCTCTATCGCAATGATCTTCCCTCCCAAATGGAATTTAAGGGAAGGAATGATGCCGTGCAGCCTAAAAGATCCAGTTCCCGTGCATACTATCCAGTTCCGACCCAGCAAGAGATTGTAGTTGAGGGGCGCATCAACCACCTCAACCTCTATCGCAACGATCTTCCCTCCCAAATGGACTTTAAGGGAAGGAATGATGCCGTGCAGCCTAAAATATCTCCCATCAAAAGTAGTTAACATAGTCGCTAAATTTGACAACTCAGGAGAACCAAGACCCTTCCAACAAGACAAAGACATCACAGATGCAGCAGGACCCTCGTCAATCACAGTGCGCTTGACGATCATATTAATACATTCTACGTGTACCAAAAGCGACACATAGTAGGGCAAGCGAGGCTGATGACCTGCAGTTTCAAATTTGATCACTGAGGAAGAATCATCACCATTCACACCAAGAGCAGAAAGCAAATCCTTCCTTTGTGAAGGACAAATCTGAAGCACTTCCAATGCAGAAATCGCACAAGGAGTATGGCCCAAATCCTCGACAACTGAATAATTCAAGGCGGCTCGGGCATTTGGATTATGCTTCGAGTGCTTAAGTACCCCCTTAGGAATGTGAGGTGTAGCCTCAGGTTTGTCTGCAGGTTTCTCAATGTGCAAAGGAGTTCCTGGTGGATCGGGTTCTTTCCCTGGGTTGGGTTGCAACGATCCATAATCTTTCGCACGAGTCACAACCTTAGTAGCATGGACCATGTTAATGCACCCACGAGCACTAGCCTCTGGTGGATCATTCTCACTATATTGCTCCTGGGACTTCAAGTTCATATTCTGGCTATGTGGTAAAGGGTTCATTAGCACAGCTGGGCCTTGTTCTAATAGTCTCGAAGCTTCATCAATTCGAAGGAACAAGTAAGTGAGGTGATCATCCTTACATAGCTTGCAAGGGAACTTAACCTTATGTTTCGCTTGCTTGTCCCCACCAGCAGTCTGACCGTTCTTGTCATTATTGGAAGCATTCTCATTCTTATTCCCACCCTTTCGATTATTATTTTTACCCTTTTTCTTATTTCGTCTGGGTTGCTGGTTACCCTTCTGGTCCAACGATTGCACAGAAAGTACACTCGCCATTTGGGCGGGTTGAGACAAAATCTTGTCCCGAAGCAGATTGGTTGAGCGACAATTGACTAACTTGTTTTGCAACCGAATCTACAGGTTTCGCAATTGCACAACCCACAATGCCATCGGCATGTGGTCGAGGTTTGACCTTGGGATCGAAACTAGAACAAGGATTGTTGGGAATAATCTCATACTACAAACTGGACTGAGCATAAATCAAGTCTATTTCCTGCGCCCTAAAGATCACTCGTTCCTCATTCTGCACTCTAGATGTGGAAACATCCTTCGCGATATATGGCAATAAAGACTTGAGGAACCACTCGAGAAGGAACTCCGACGGTATAAAGGCTTTAATTAATCTCTTCCATCTACGCCACTCCTGAATATGATCAGAAAAATGGGTGGCTTTATCTTGCCGAAATGTCGACAAGATTTCAGTACCAACGTCATAGCGCACTGGTTGCTAGAAGTGATTAAGAAGAGTCATAGCAAGATCGTCGAACAAGGTAAAATATCCCTTTGGTAACTCTATATACCATTTCTCCACAGGCCCTGTGAGGGTGCATTGAAATAGTCGCAAGCGGAATGAGTCTTGATGTAACGAATTTGAAGAGCACCAAAGGTGAAATGTGGTAACATGTTCCCTCGGATCCTCTCCCGGTTTGCCTTCGAACTTAGGTATGTCCGAAGGAAGCTGGTAGGGACAACCGGCCAAGCCGGGTCATGAGCCATGGGATCCTTTGTAAGTCTCGATAAGTCAAGAAGGTTAAGCATCGCAAGGAAAGGGAGCTTAGCATGATGAGGTTGATGGACCGCTTCATGGTTCACATAGGTTTGAGTACCACCATGGCCTTGGCCATAGTGTCCTCCTCCTGTCTGACATGTATAAGGTGACGTGGAAGTACCATAGTAAGGTGGACCTTGACTAGTAGGAGCTACAAAGCCATAGTTAGGAGAGTAAGCAGGTTTTTTATACCTGCCTCCGTAAGGTGAAGAGACCTGTCCATACTGCGGACCGTAATAAGGTCCATAGGTCATCACATGCGATGTCCCATGGGACACTCTGTAGGTAGGAAGATAAGCTCTGGAAGGAGGAACATACATACCAGAAGTAGGTATATATGCCCCGGACATAACAAGCTGACCACTAGAAAGGTGAATATAGCCTCCCGAAGTAGCGGGTGGTATATGAACTTGAGACACAATCGACCTAGTAACCGCAGTACAGACCTGACTCATAGCCATATATCGACTCGAAGGACCACGTGGATAAGGTGGAGGATGTACATTTGAAGAAATCAGAACCGAGGACAAAGGAATCTCAGTAATAAGATATGTACTAGTGCCTATCGTCACTCGTCTCGGACATGGTATCCTAATCGGATCACTAACTCTAAACCTAGGAGGTGGATAAGATGTAGCTTCCACCACTGGGATGGAAGGTGCAATGTGACTAGTACTCCCAAACCTCTCCGTAAGGTAAGGAATGGGATTGCCCCCAGGCATAGTGCTAGGCTCAAAGTCGGATTCGACATGAAATGTCAAATCGTGCATAGGAAAACCAATAGTAGCATAACTACCGTAGCTAGTGCTGGCAGGTTCAAAGTGAGTCTCGGCATATTTCGGCATTCCATATCGGTAACGTGTCAACGGGGAATCATCCCTAGGGTGATTAGGTCTATCATGCAAAGATCCTATCTGGGAAATCACGGGACCAAACTCAGCTAGGTCAGGTGAAGGATCGTATGTAGGAGTAAGTTCCCCATCGTCAATACGAACGGGAGGAGGTGGCTCAGGAATAGTCTCTGAATGATCCTCCATGGTGTGTGAATCAGTGTGTGACATAGTCTGCCCGGACTGTCTAGGCCTCTCTCCCAAAGGAGGAGGAGAATTGGAAGGAGAAATTCCTACTAACCGACGAGAATGGCACAGAACCGCACTCAAATCCACAATGACTCAACAAAAAGCAAAGACTCGCTATTTACGTAGACCCTAGGCCAACTAGTGTGCACAGAGCAATCACTAATAAAATCTAAAGCCAAATGCAAGCAAACAAGGGCTGGATAAGTGAGATCCCAAATGAAGCAGGTATGTCTCACCTAGGAGAGGCCTGAGACTCCCATACACAACAAGCGGAGGTACGTAACCAATTATTGTGGCCCTCAGCTTCAACGCGTAAAGTGACTGTGCTGTCCGACCCCAACCTGGCCGGGACACATGCAAAATAACCTCTATAAGTACCCGCTCGATATCCTAGGTAAGGTCACTAAGGTCACCTCAATATAATCAAAGCTCAGGCGGACAGTCGCAGGCGGGATTGACCGTATGGGCAGGGTACCAAAGCCCAAAACTCCCGAAAGAGTCCCCAGATACGAATACAATCCTGGAAATATCGCCGGTGCTACTCAGTTATGACTAGGGGTCATCCCAATCAATAACCGCTCACATTGCCTCATGCTTGACTCCCGTTTGAGAGGAGGATCCTGAGAATGATGGTTATACCAAGGATTTCACACACTCCCTGGACAGACACCTAGATGTTGTTGTTTAGTGATCTCGGAGAATTGACTTACAATGAACTATTCCAAGATCCTAAAACCTAAGCTTATTGGTGCACCCTAGAAAATAAAAGAGTGTAATTCATTTTAATTAGCGTTGATTTTAGTTGGCTTTATTACTCAAAAATAGGATATGGTCATGCAACTAGTGGTGTTATGACGCAACAAGAAGTAAAATGCACACCGTAACAATCGATGCAAATGCATTGTGTCCATGTAAACAGGGTATGCGTACTACGTAAAATGCACAATTCTTCTTCAAATGATGAATGCAAATTTTCCTATATGAAGTCCTAACTAGTACTCCAAAGCAAATCTAGATCTAGTGCAAGTACAATGCAAAGTGCAAAATGCAATGCATTATGATAAGCAAATGTTTTTGGATTTTTTGAAAATATAAGAGATGCAAAAAGCAAAAGAATGATTCTACCACCCTCAGAATTTACAAGCACATAGAGACAGCATCCAAGCAAAGCACTAAGGTAAAAGAACTCTAATGCACCAATCTCAACAAAAAATAAAAAATGCCATGACAAGAACTTTCCTAAAAAAAAACGTTTCCAATTAGAACCAGAGGTCAAAACAGACTCAGGCAGTGCCAAAGGAGATTCAACAACTAACAACATTCACCCAGCAACCAATTAACTTCCACAAAAAGGGAAAAATCCAGGGTATACACGACTGTTCGCAGTAAACCCGCGTGTATATGCAGAAATCCCAGAGGAAACCACGTGTATACGTGACTGTAAATCAAAAACCTGCGTACAGGAAGAAAAGGTGCATAAAACAAGGCAAACAGACAGGCTAAGACAAACTTCACTCCAATCAGACTCTACCAGGCATACATGCCCCCAGACCCGACACAGAAACAAGAGAGAAAAAGCAATTCAAATACATTGAATGCCGAGAAAATCACCCCCAAAGGACAACTACTAGGAACTCCCCAGCGGAGTCACCAATTCTGTTACGAAGAGAAATTCCTATGGCTTGGGGTAGCACAAAAGACAGCTATGACTCCAGAAATCAATATTTCCCAATATGCAATAGAAATAAAATGTCTAACACTAAAGGATCAGACCTCGTACCTTATTCCGGACGGTTGAAGTAGATCCCCGTTGAGCTTTCCAATCTTCATTTTGAATTGATATAATACTTCCTCAACAACAAGTAAACAATACAAGCATACTATATATCATGGTGTTAGATCTATTCTATCATATATAATCAATAATGTAAAAGCATTTGACATATTCCAATGGATACAATATTCAATCAAATACACATCATTGGACAAGGAAAGATAGTTCTTATTAATATAAATAAGAGATTACAAGATAGATACAACCTCTGACGGCACGTCTGCGAACCAGAGAAACTGAATCCCCCACTTGGGCCTCCACCACCTCAATCCTCCATCTCTCGATAGCAAGCTCACTAGCAAAGGCAAGCTTGGGAAGAACACAAAAGTTCTCCAAAGGGACAAAGGGATGCAGACTCAACTATAGTTCTGGCAACAATGGACTATAGTTTCGTTGCTTCAATCTCTCTATATGCCTTCAATGTACCAAGGGGTTCCTTATATAGATTCACAAGGGATAATGAAGGGTTGAATCCGAGCGATCTCAAGGCATATGGAAGGCTAGGAGTCAAATGAGTTGGATCCATGTCAAGGAAAACTCCAAAAGGATTTGGACTATGCACAAATCCCGATGTACGCGGTTATAGGAGTCAAACCCGCGTATGTACGCGGTTATCGGGTAAAAATCCACGTATATCATTTTTTATATAGTTTTAGGGATGCTCAAGGAAACATCAAAGGATAAAATATGGTCCATGGGGTCTAAAGAGTCTGCAGCGGGACAGGGGAAGGCCATACAAAGTGTGATTCACCTGAAGTGGTGAAATCCGCTGAAGTCTGGGGGTGGTAGAATCATTCTTTTGCTTTTTTCATCTCTTATATTTTCAAAAAATACAAAAAAAATTGCTTATCATAATGCATTGCATTTTTCACTTTGCATTGTGCTTGCACTAGATCTAGATTTCCTTTGGATTACTAGTTAGGACTTCATTAAGGAAAAATTTGCATTCATCATTTGAAGAAGAATTGTGCATTTCACGTAGTAGCATACCTTGTTTACATGGACACAATGCATTTGCATTGATTGTTACGGTGTGCATTTTATTTCAGATTGGGTCATAACACCACTAGTTGCACGACCATATCCTATTTTTGAGTAATAAAGCCAACTAAAATCAATGCTAATTAAAATGAATTACACTTTTTTCTTTTCTAGGGTGCACCAACAAGCTTAGGTTTTAGGATCTTGGAATAGTTCATTGTAAGTCAATTCTCCAAGATCACTAAACAACAACATCTAGGTGTCTGTCCAGGGAGTGTGTGAAATCCTTGGTATAACCATCGTTCTCAGGATCCTCCTCTCAAACGGGAGTTAAGCATGAGGCAGTGTGAGAGGTTATTGATTGGGATGACCCCTAGTCATAACTGAGTAGCACCGGAGATATTTCCTGGATTGTATTCGTATCTGGGGGCTCTTTAGAGAGTTTCAGGCTTTGCTACCCTACCCATACGGTCAATCCCACCTGCGACTGTCCGCGTGAGCTTTGATTATATTGAGGTGACCTTAGTGACCTTACCTAGGAAATCGAGGGGGTACTTGTAGAGGTTATTCTGTAGGTGTCCCGTCCAAGTTGGGGTCAGATAGCACAGTTGCTTTATGCGTTGAAGCTGAGGGCCACAATAATTGGTTACGTACCTCCGCTTGTTGTGTATGGGAGTCTCAGGCCTCTCCTAGGTGAGACATACCTGCTTCATTTGGGAGCTCACTTATCCAGCCCTTATTTGCTTGCATTTGGCTTTAGATTTTATTAGTGATTGATCTGTGCACGCTAGTTGGCCTAGGGTTTACGTAAATAGAGAGTCTTTGCTATTTTTGTTTTGAGTCATTGTGGATTCGAGTGCGGTTCCGCGCCGTTCTCGTCGGTTAGCAGGAATTTCTCCTTCCACTTCTCCTCCTCCTTGGGGAGAGAGACCTAGACAGTCCAGGCGGACTATGTCACACACTGATTCACACACCGTGGAGGATCATTCAGAGACTATTTTTGAGCCACCTCCTCCCATTCATGTTGACGATGGGGAATTTACTCCTTCATACGATCCTTCACCTGACCTAGATGAGTTTGGTCCTGTGATTTCCCAGATAGGATCTTTGCATGATAGACCTACTCACACTAGGGCTGATTCCCCATTGACACATTATCGGTATGGAATGCCTAAAGATGACGAGACTCACTTTGAACCTGCCAGCACTAGCTACGGTAGTTATGCTACGATTGGTTTTCCTATGCAAGATTTGACATTTCGTGTCAAATCCGACTTTGAGCCTAGCACTATGCTTGGGGGAAATCCCATTCCTTACCTTGCGGAGAGGTTTGGGAGTACTAGTCACATTGCACCTTCCGTCCTAGTGGTGAAAGCTACATCTTATCCCCCTCCTACGTCTAGGGTTAGTGATCCGATTAGGATACCAGGTGCGAGACGGGTGACGATAGGTGGTAGTACATATCTTATTACTCAGATTCCTTCATCCTCGGTTCCGAGTTCTTCAAATGTACATCCTCCACCTTATCCACGTTGTCCTTCGAGCCGATATATGGATACAAGTCAGGTCCATACTGCGGTTACTAGGCCGATTGTGTCTCAAGTCCATATACCACCCGCTGCTTCGGGAGGCTATATTCACACTTATAGTGGTCAGCTTGTTACGTTCGGGGCATATATACCTACTTCTGGTATGTATGTTCCCCCTTCCAGAACTTATCTTCCTACCTACGGAGTGTCCCATGGGACATCACATGCGATGACCTATGGACCTTATTACAGGATGCAGTATGGACAAGTTTCTTCACCTTATGGAGGCGGGTATCAACAACCTACTTACTCTCCTAATTATGGCTTTGTAGCTCCTATAAGTCAAGGTCCACCTTACTATGGTATTTCCACGTCACCCTATATGGGTGACATAGGAGGAGGACACTATGGCCAATGCCATGGTAGTGCTCAAACCTATGTGAACCAGGGAGCGGTCCATCGACCTCATCATCCTAGGCTCCCTTTCCTCGCGACGCTTAACCTTCCTGACTTATCGAGACTTACGAACGATCCCGTGGCTCATGACCCGGCTTGGTCGGCTATCCCTACCAAGCTTCCTTCAGACATACCTAAGTTCAAAGGAAAACTGGGAGAGGATCCGAGCGAACACGTTACCACCTTTCACCTTTGGTGCTCTTCGAATTCGTTACATCAGGACTCAGTCCGCTTGCGACTATTTCAACGCATCCTGATGGGGCCTGCTACGAAATGGTATATAGAGTTACCAAAGGGAGCTTTTACCTTATTCGACAATCTTGCGATGACTTTTCTTAATCACTTCCAGCTACCAGTGCGCTATGACGTTGGTACTGAACTCTTGTCGACATTTCAGCAAGATAAAGCCACCCATATTTCTGATCATATTCAGGAGTGGCGTAGATGGAGGAGATTAATTAAATATTTTATACCGCTGGATTTCTTTCTCGAGTGGTTCCTCAAGTCTTTATTGCCATATATCATGAAGGATGTTTCTACATCTGAAGTGCAGAATGAGGAACAAGCAATCTTTAGGGCGCAGGAACTGGACTTGATTTATGCTCAGTCCGGTTTGTTGTATGAGATTATTCCCAATGCTCCTCGTTCTAGTTTCGATCCCAAGGTCAAACCTAGACCACACACCGATGGCATTGTGGGTTGTTCAAGTGCGAAACCTATAGATTTGGTTGCAAAACAAGTTAGTCAGATGTCGCTCAACCAGTCTGCTTCGGGACAAGCTACAGCTTCATCTCAACCCACCCAAATGGCGAATGTACTTTCTATGCAATCGTCAGACCAGAAGGGTAACCAGCAACCCGGATGGAATAGAAAAAGGGTAAGAATAATAATCGAAAGGGTGGGAATAGGAATGAGAATGCTTCCAATAATGACAAGAACGGCCAGAATGCTGGTGGGGACAAGCAAGTGAAACGTAAGGTTAATTTCCCTTGCAAGCTATGTAAGGATGATCACCTCACTTACTTGTGCCCTTGAATTGATGAATCTTCGAGACTCTTAGTACAAGGCCCAGCTGTGCTAACGAACCCTTTACCGCATAACTAGAATATGAACTTGAAGTCCTAGGAGCAATCTAGTGAGAATGATCCACCAGAGACCAGTGCTCATGGGTGCATTAACATGGACCTCCGTGTTGCCAAGGTTGTGACTCGTGCGAAATATTATGGATCGTCACAACCCAACCTAGGAAAAGAACTTGATCCACCAGGAACCCCTTTACGCATTGAGAAACCTGTGGATAAACCTAAGGCTATGTTATACACCTGAACGGAACCTCTCTGTATGAGTGCCGACATCCCTCATGTTGGCACACAAAAGGACACTTATGGATAGAGGTTTGCCCAAAACACTATAGATTGGCTTGTCATGAAATACATGCTTCCTTCATTCAGCTAGTCATTTTTCCATTTTTTCCATGTTGAGATGTATTCGTGACTCTCTTTATAGACAACTCACACATCATTCACGAGTCTCCTTTGTAGCAAGTCATGAATCCATGTATTCGTGGGTTGCGCTTGTACATAGTCGCGAATCATTCGCGGGTTGCTCTACTACAGACCTGCGAATGTGTCTCTTCACATTTAAATATAAAACACGCGCTAATGGGAGATTAGTTAACTCATTTAACTTAAATCCCTTAACTGCTACAACTTCCCTAACCTTCGAGAACTGCCTTATTTCACCCATATAAATACAGGCCTTGGGGAGGGTGTTGATGGACTACACTTGGGGAGCAAAGTTATGCTGGTGGAGTTTATACAAAAGTCTTTGGAGCAGTGGAACTCAGAATCCTTTGGTTGCAGAGGATTCCTTGTCTCAGGCATTGGGTTGTATCTGAACTCTTTCCATTATTGATAATAAAGAGATTAATTATTCCATATGTGTTTCATGTCTTGTGGTTTGATAAATGTTTATGCATCTATATGTGATTTATCTAACCTGCTTATATGTATATAAATCATATTGTATCTGGAAAAGTGTTTCTTGACAGGTGAAAGAGGAGCAATCTTGAATACTTTGGAAGTGGAACAGAGAGGAAGAAGATTAGCAAGGATCGACCTTCGTTTAACAAGTCCTTTTAATCTTCCTATTTCTTATTCTGCACTTTAGAAGTCAATTTTCTACAAGTAATTGAGTATGTTGGTAACCCCAGACCTTAGGTTATTAGGTGTATAATCTTGTACAACAGAACTGGTGACTCAGCTGGGGAGCTCGGACTATTGTAGGTTGTTTTCTGTCCTCCTGACCAGTTTTGCTTGTGAGTCTGTTTGTGATTTTTATCTTGGTTCTTATTTGCTTTAGCATTTGAAAGTCTAGGGTTTTTTCTTGATTTTTTGAGAAAAAACTTATACCCATTCACGGGTTGTCTTTCTAGACAGTCGTGAATACTGGTTTTCATTCGCAGGTTGTAATACTAGACAGTCGCAAGGCATTCGCGAGTTGCTCTTAGTGACAGTCACGAATACTCCTGGAAGTGTGGATTTTTAAGATAAGTTTTTGCTTGTTCTTTTCTTTGTCTAGTCCCTATTTTTGAAAGGTCTTTCTTTAAGAATGCTATGTACTAGGTCTGAATACTATTGGTGATCACATTTCTTTGCTTTTTTGGAAGCTCTTGAGTCTTTTTGCTTGGTTTATTTACTGCCTACATACTGAAGTGTTTTGGCCTATTTGGGTTGTGGGTTAATGTGTCTTAGTCCAGATCAGTGATCAGTGTCTTGAGCTCTATTTTTCCAGTCTGTCTTTTGACAGTGGCTGGTTGTCACTTGCCTTTGTAAGTCTACAGTGATTCTTTGTCATTGGTAGCACCCAAACTAGGGTTCCTAGCCTCCCTTTGTTGGTGGTCTTTTGGGTCCTGACAGCCTGTTTTCTTTAGTTTGTTATTCTTATACAGTTTATAAGCGTTAAGTCTGCTCAAGCATAGTGCATTGTAGATGCATAGTAGAGTTTTGATTATTTTTAAAAGTGAAAAGAAAACATAGTTAAAGCTTTTTCATTGTGATTTTTGCATAAGTAGTGTTTATTTCAATTTAAAGATATTATATCAAAAACTACAAAAACATAGGCTTAGTTTCTTTCATTGTTGCTTTCAATTCATCAATACATATTTGCAAAAATTAAAAAGAAGTTTGCTTTTATAATGGTAATTTTTCTTTGAATACACCTTTACTTTCATTTATTTCTTGTTTGAGTCAAAACATCATAAAGTATACCACTCCATTTCCTCTTGAGTAAAGGACAACCCTTTAAAATAAACACATAAATTAAAATTTACTAGTAAGTTTTGTTTTCTAGGGGCCTTTCACCTACTAGCTTAGGCTAGAATTGTGGGCTAGGAACTTCCCACAAGTTATAAACTCAGACGTAGTGGACCTTTATTTAGGGAAATCCTTGACTCTATCACTGTATCTGGGAATCTCCTCTCAAACGGGAGTTAAGCACTAGGCCGCATGGAGGCTTGGACATAGGAGATAACCCTCCAAATCCTTGTCAAAACGTAACCCAGGACTTTTACGCATCTGGGGATTCTATCCTAGACAGAGTTTCGGGCTCAGCTACCCTGCCCATGCATATGAGTTCGGCTGACGACTGTCCCCCCAGACTGTTGGTATTGCCAAGGTAGCCTTTAGTCTCTTGTCATTTTAGGGTTCATACCTAGGTAAACTAGAAGGCTATTTCTGCTTCACCTTAAACGGGCTTGGAAGGTAACCCTTGTTGAAAGTGTAGGAGGGCAGTGGGTGATTCCTCCGCTTGTGCCTAAGAACCACTTCAAGGACGCCAAGTAATCGTTCATCAGCTTTCTTCGGGAAAGTATATCTTTTACCCTGGTTTGATTGCTTGAGACTCTAGGAACTTTTTAGTGTATGCTCTCTGGTTTTGCCTGTGTTTAGGTGGCCTTAGGGTTGTTAGGAACCCATGTCAATCCTTCTCTTTACCGTGTTAGTATATTGTTGTTGGACACATATGCTTTGTAAGTCGTCCCATAGTAATTGTTGATCCATAGTTTGCGTTATTGTTGTTGGGCGCATATGCTTTGTAAGTCGCCTGTAGTATTTGTTGATCCATAGTTTATATTGGCCCATGGTTTTGACCCATAGTATTGGCACCTATTTTAAGTATATAAGTTTGTGTTGAGGCCAAGGAAGGCACCGTGAAGTTATTTTGTATTGAGCTTGCTCAAAGGAGGTTGCCCCCTCGAAGTGGCCTGCGATTAATATAAAGTGATTTTGAGTTCTACTGCTATATCGTGTATTTTGATTAATTATTTGCTGCGGGGTCCTCACATCTGGTATCAGAGCACTTTCTTGGGCTCGTTGGGTGAAATTTCTACCCAAATTTTTTTTTCACTTCTGTTGCGGGTTCGGATCTAGGAATAATCCCTATCCGCTTAACTGTGGGAAGTACTTAGGCATAATCCCTAAAACGCATTGTGAGGAGTACCACAGGAACCCCGAAGTAGCTGGCCCATTGAGAGGACCTGTCAGTGAAAAGGGCAACGACCCCTACCTGATTGACTAGTTCCCACCCATGAGGTAAACCAAGAGCTTTCGTTTGTGTCCAAGCGGTTATCAGTTTTACCTGAGCCGTGGAGTGAGGGGTACTGCCCCAATACGCAAGCTGTCAGACAGCATTGGTGGCCGAGTGAATCCCTTGAACCGATAGGAAGCCGCACATACCTGGGGTCCATATCTATTTTCAGTTGCACAATCACATATTTCCTCTGTCCAAAACTGTTGCTGGTCAGTTCTGTGCCGTTGCAGATCCATTTGTTGCCGATCACTTCCGCACCGTTGCAGATTCCACTATTTTCAATCACTTTCGCACCGTTGTAGATTCAGCCAT
>LPNX011131868.1:0-14234 GCA_001517045.1 Pseudotsuga menziesii | reverse complement strand
GAAGAATGCAGAAGTGGTGATGGCCACCTTGAATGGCCTCCCAGGATTGTAGAATTCATTCATTCAAGGAATGTGTTCCAGAAGGAAGTGATTACTTTCAGAAGAATCCATGAAGAAGAAGAAGCTTGAATCATAAGAAGAGAAGAGAAGATTGGAGCAACTGAAGATCAAGCTATTTCCATCCAAAGAAGATCCCTCAAGCAATGAGGAATATGAAGAACTCAACTCTTGAAGAACTTCTTATCCACCTTAGCTTTTGGATAAGAAACAATGCTATTATGAATGAAGAAGACGATGAAGCTGAAGGCTCAAGAAGGAGTCTACCCTCGAAACAAATAAAGATAAGTATTCAATTGTCATTTCATAATATTATTTTGTTATGCATTTGTTTATATTCAGTTATTGTATTATGCATGATAGGATGTTTGCATTAATGACAGAATACTACTAATATGCATATGATGGGTAAGTAGCTCATGGGGCTATACAAATTCTCCATTGCTACTTATCTAGAATCAAAACCTCTTTGCTGACATATTGGATTAGTGCACAATCTCAATATTGTCCTGGTAGAGATGGAAGGCATCTAGAAAGTTTCAGTGAGATATGGATGAATGTTGTATTGGCTAAAGTAGTTGCATGATCATATATTTATGCATAAGTGTTTGCCAGTATAAATATTCCTTATGAAATGTTTCTAACCATACAATTGCATTTGACTTGTAGGAAAGATTGCATACATAATCGCCTACAAGAAAAGAAGAATGAAGACTTGTTCCGAAGAATAAGTGACGTCAGTTTCAAGACAAAGAATAATATGATGAATGCAGTGACATCATTAATGCATAACCTTCCAGTTCAAGAAGAATGATGTCAGGGCATATTATCGAGACCTGAAGAGAAGTTCATAGTTCCATCATGCAGTAGATGGAAACATCGTGGGATACAAAACAAGATTCGTAGCATGAGGCTTCTCATGAAGAGAAGGCATAGTCTACGAAGAAACATTTACAGCTAATAGAAGTGAAGTCACATGACATGCATAATCATGTGTGCAAATGAAAGAAGGCCTTGTACAGAAGATACCCATGGGAAAACACATACATGATGAGCTTGATGAATATCTTAACCTTTGCTACAAGAATTGATAGAGGATGACAAGCTCACAGATGGGTGCAAGATGAACTTTTGAAGAAGTTCAAGATAGAGGATCTTAGTATCCAGTGATCCTAGATGGATACTACTTGTCACTCTGGTACAAAATGTTTTCAGTGCAGAAGACAGAGGGAGTACGATGCTTCGCTTCAGAGGGAGTGACTGCAGAAGATCCTGAGGTTCGACATGATACGACAGGATGAATAGATTACTGATGACTCTAGGCTTTACTAAGAGTAAAGTGGATTCCAACCTTTGCTTCAAGGTTGAAGACGAAAGACCAGTGATGCTCCTGTTATGTGTCGATGCACTATTGTTCTAGGGATGGAGGTGTGGCAGAGTACAGATGGAATCTTCCTTGGACAAGGGAAGTATGCAGTAGAGATCCTGAAGAGGTTCAGGATGATGGACTGCATGACCACACCTATGGCATCGAACATGAAGCTATCGAGTGATGCTTCATCAGAGTCGGTTGATGCTACAATGTATCGTCAGATGATTGAGTCCTTGATGTACCTGAGACCAGATATTTGCTTTGCTGTGAACACATTGAAACATGTTCACCTGATGGTTGCAAAGCATGCAGGGGTACAGTTGATTATGAATCAAGTACGATGCGAATCAGAAGATTAACCTAGAGGGTTATGTTGATTCAGATTGGGCAGGCAGTGCCATCGACAGGAAGAGTACTTCGGGATGTTGCTTCAGTATGGGATCAGGTATGATCTCTTGGTTTAGCAGGAATCAATCCTGTGTGGCACTGAGTACAGCTGAAGCAGAGTATGTCGCAACTTGTTCAGCTAGTTGTGAGGCAGTATGGCTGCGGAAGCTACTATCTGATATATTTGATCTCCAGTTGGATGCTACTTGTATACATTGTGACAACCAGAGTTGTGTGAAGTTGTCAGAGAATCCAGTGTTCCATGACAAGTCGAAGCATATAGAGATCAAGTATCACTATATCAGGGATATGGTGCAGAGAGGAGCTGTGAAGCTCTTGTATGTTGCGACGGAGGAACAGATAGCTGATGTATTGACGAAGCCATTGGCTAGGCTGAAGTTTGAGTACTTCAGAGAGAGACTTGGTGTCCTCCAGATCGAGGCTTCCTCCCAGAGACAGTGATGAGATCCAGAGCCATTCTAACATGGTGAGAGGATTGGTTCCTTCCATGGTCATATGTAAGGGCTGAGATATTCCGTCATGATGTGAGGATTGGTTCCTTCCATGACTAATATGAGTGCTGAGATCCAGATCCATTCTGACGAGTAGGTCAGATATAAGGCCTGTGCCATTCTGTTCATGGCTAAAGGATTTAGTTCCTTCCATGTCAGATATAAGTGTAGAAATATCTCTTCATTGTGGTTGAGAGTATTCCATCATTAGATGGGATTGTGCCATTCTGACGAGTAGGTCAGATGTAAGGGCAGAGCCATTCTGTTCATGGCTAAAGGATTTAGTTCCTTCCATGTCAGATGTGAGTGCTGGCCATTCTGTCGAGTAGGACAGATGTAAGGGCAACTGCCATTCTCTAGGAGAATGGAGGCGCCTGGTCAGTTACCAGGTAGCTCAGTCGAGGAGGACTGGGGGCCATTCTGATATGATTGTTGGGATGTGTTCCCCTCATGATCAGATATGAGTGCATGCCCTTCCATCATTGTGAGTAGGATGTGTTCCCTCCTGGATGGATGTAAGTGTTGAGCCTTGTCACAAATGATAGTAGGTGTGTCCTATCATGTTGGTGACTGTAAGTGCTGTGCCATTTCATAGATGATAGTAGGTGTGTCCTATCATGCTGGTGACAGTAAGTGCAGTGCCTTTTCATAGATGGTAGTAGGTGTGTCCTACCATGCTGGTGATTGTAAGTGCAGAGCCTTTTCACAGATGGTAGTAGGTGTGTCCTACCATGCTGGTGATTGTAAGTGCTGATCCTTTCCACAGATGGTAGTAGGTGTGTCCTACCATGTTGGTGGATGTGAGCGCTGTGCCTTTCCACAGATGATAGTAGGTGTGTCCTATCATGCTGGTGGTTGTAAGTGTTGAGCCATTTCACAGATGATAGTAGGTGTGTCCTATCATGCTGGTGAATGTGAGTGCTGGGCCTTTCTGATGGGATTGTAGTTTACTACATGATCAGATATGAGTGTTGGGCGTGCCTTTCTAACGAGCAGGTCAGATATAAGTGCTGGGCAAAGAGCTACATGAGAGTAGGCCTACAACCAGCATGAAAAAGGGCTGGCTCTGTAGAACTTCCTATGACAAGATAGTATACACATGATGATGGCCAGCGGAGATCCAGATCGAGCTATGATCCAGATCCAGTTATGAGGACTCCGAGAGATCCAGATCGAGTGATGATCCAGATCCAGCAGTGATGATCTAGATCGAGTGATGATCCAGATCTAGTCCAGTGATGTTGATCCAGATCGAGTGATGATCTAGATCTAGTGATGCCATTCTTTGATGTTGATCCAGATCGAGAGATGATCCAGATGAAGATGAATTGAAGACGAAGATGACTTGAATATGAAGACGACTCGAAGACAAAGATGATCCAGTTGATGCAGAGAAGAAGACCAGTGCTGAAAATTGTGTCAAAAGAATACCTTCCTAGTTAAGAGGGAGTGTTGATGTATATGTAACTTCGGAATGTATTCTTCTATGTATCTTATGTATTCTTACCCGATGTTTATTCCAGGATGTTTCTATTATGTATTTGAGTCATGTGGTTATGCCCCGATGTTCCGATCGGGAGGATTAATAATGTAATCAAGTCATGTCAAGTCATTAGGTAAGTCCCCACAGTTTCGGGGCACTTGGGTTATTATACACCAATTAAGGTGTAGGCTCGAGTAGTATTTATTAGGTTGAGCCTACATGTGAAATGGCAACTTAAGTGAATGGACTAATATAAATAGAGAGTGTGTGTCTCTCTATTTATCACTTGTGAATTACATCACTTGCTCTCTCAAGTGTGGCGCACTTTTGGAGAAGGAAATTCTTTGGCTTGACAGAAGACAAAAGGCTGCTATTGTGCTGGGAGGTCATCTTACTGTTTTGGGATCACATCTTATGGTGATACTATCTTAGAGGAAGTTGAGGGGTTTTCTCCATTTATGGTTTCCCCTCCTAAAATATTTGTGTCTCTTGTCTCTTGTGATGTGCTTATGTGATTGTTGTGCTTGTTATTCTCTCAGTGAAAAGATCTTATCATAATGCTAGCTTAAATGTTGAAAAAACTAACACTTCATATGTAGGAGTGCAGTTTGGGAGAAACACCTCTTACAGGCAGAGCTTCCAAACCCCTATTTCGGTCCCATACACGAGCTCTCCCTTTTCGTTGTTTAGCCGAGGGTCTTTCAGACCCCTGCTTCTATGGGGACGGCTCAAACCACTTACACTACACCTCCCACACAAAACCCTGTGGCTTACGGATGGAATCCATTTCAAAGCAATCTTACCACTTCACAACCGGTGGCTGGGGGAAACCCCACCTTTACCCATGGGCATTCGGGGGTAGGTCCCTCAAATCCCCAAGTTGGCACATTTACCACCCCGGTTAGGCCCAAACTTCCTTTCCTGGTGTTATACACCTGAATGGAACCTCTCCGTCCAAGTGCTGATATCCCTCATGTCAGCACACAAAAGGACACTTATGGATTGAGGTTAGCCTATTTTCACTATACCTTGGCTCATGATGAAATGCATTACCTATATACCCAGCTGATTACTTTTCCATTTAGCCATGTTGAGATGTATTTGCGACTCTCACTATTGACAACTCACGAGTCATTCGCGAGTCTCCTTTACAGCAAGTCGCGAATCCTTGTATTCGCAGGTTGCACTTATACAGAGTCGCGAATCATTCGCGGGTTGCTCTACTACATACCCGCGAATGTACTCCTTAACATGAAAACATAAAATCATGCGCTAATGGGAGTTTAGTTAAGTTATTTTAATTAATCTCCCTAACTGCTATAACCTCCCTAACCTTCGAGAACTGCCTCATTTCACCCATATAAATACAGGCCTTGGGGAGAGTTGTAGGGACTAACACGTTGGAGCAAAGTTATGCTGGTGGATTGTTTACATAAGTCTTTGGAGCAGTGAAACTCAGAATCCTTTGGTGACAGAGGAGTCCTTGTCTCAGACGTTTGGTTGTACTATGAACTTTCTCATTATTGATAATAAAGAGATTACTTCTTCCACATGTGTCTTATATATCTTGGTTTGATAATTGTTTATGCTTCAATATTTCATATTTGAATTATCTAACCTGTTAACATATATATATGCATCATTCTATATCTAGAATATTGTCTCTGAACAGGTGAAAGAGGAGTGAACCTTGAAGACTTTGGAAGTGGAGCAGATCGGAAGAGGACTAGCAAGGATCGAACGTCGGTAAACAAGTAAGTTCCTTTAATCCTCCTATTTCCTATTCTGCACTTTTAAATTCAATTGTCTGCAAGTGTTTGAGTATGTTGGTAACCCCTGACCTACGATTATTAGGTGTATAATCCCTTACAACAGAAATGGTGACTCCACTGGGGAAGCCTAGACTGTTGTTGGTCATTTCTGTTGTCCTGACCAGTTTTGCTTGTGAGTCTGCTTGTGGTTTGTTATCCTGGATCTTGTCTACTTCAGTGTTTGAAAGTCTTAGGGTTTTTTTCTTTGCCTTTAAGAAAATTTTTATACCCATTCGCGGGTTGTCCTACTGGACAGTCGTGAGTTTTGAGTTGCATTCATGGGTTGTTCCACTGAACAATCGCGAATCATTCGCGACTTGCACTGCTAGACAGTCGCGAGTACTCCTCGAAACTGGGATTTCTGAGTAAGAGTTTGCTTGTTATTTTTCCGATTATAATTCCTATTTTCTGAAAGGACTTTCTTTAAGAATGCTTTAGGGTGGCTTGATTACCTCAGGTGATCACATCTTAGTGCTTTTTGAAAGCCATTTGAGTCTTTTACTTGTTTTATTTACTGTTTACATCTTGGAGTATTCTGGCCTGTTTGGGTTGTTGGTTTAAGTGTCTTAGTCCAGATCAATGATCAGGGTCTTGGACTCTATCTTTCCCAATCTGCTTTCTGTCAGTTACTAGCTTGCATTTACCTTTTTGAAGTCTGCAGTGATTTTGTGTCATTGTTTGCACCCAAGCTAGGGTTCCTAGCCTACTTTTCTTGCTAGTCTTTTGGTCCTGCTTGCCTGTTTGCTTCAGTTTGTGGTTTTTATACAGTTTATAAATTTCAAGTTCACTCAAACATAGTGCATTGTAGATGCATAGTAGTTTATTTGAGCAATTTTTAAAGTGAAAAAAAAACATAGTTAGTCTTTTTCATTGTAATTTTTGCATAAGTAGTGTTTGCTTCATTTTGAAAATATATAATCTCAGAAAATTACAAAAATATAGGTTTAGTTTCTCTTATCAGTGCTTTAGTTCATCAATACATATTTGAAAAAATGAAAAGAAGTTTGTTTTATAGTAGTAGTTTGCTTTGATTACAATTTACTTTCATTTATTTCTTGCTGAGTCAAAACACCATACAGTACATCACTTCCGCTTCCTCTTGAGTAAAGAAACAACCCTTAAAATAAACACATAAATTAAAATTTATTAGTAAGTTTTTATTTTTAGGGGCCTTTCACCTACTAGCTTAGGCTAGACTTGTGGGCTAGGGAGTGTAAACTTCCCACAAGTTATAAACTCAGACATAGTGGACCGTTCTTTAGGTAAATCCATGGTTCTATCGCTGTATCTGGGAAGCTCCTCTCAAACGGGAGTTAAGCACTAGGCCGCATGGAGGCTTGGACAGAGGGGATAACCCCCCGAATCCTTGTAAAAATGTAACCCAGGACTTTTACGCATCTGGGGATTCTGTCCTAAACAGAGTTTTGGGCTCAGCTACCCTACCCATGCATACGAGTTCGGCTGACGATCGTCCCCCCAGATAGCTGGTATTGTCAAGGTAGCCTTAGTCTCTTGTCTCTTTAGGGTTCATACCTAGGTAAACCAGAAGGTTATTTCTCGTTCACCTCGAACGGGCTTGGAAGGTAACCCTTGTGGAAAGTGCAGGAGGGTGGTGGGTGATTCCTCCGCTTGTGCCTAAGAACCCCTCAAGGACGCCAAGTAACTATTCATCAGCTTTCTTCGGGAAAGCATATGTTTATACCCTGGTTTGATTGCTTGAGACTCTAGGATCTTTTTAGTGTATGCTCTGTGGATTTGCTTGTGCTTAGTTGACCTTAGGGTGTGTTTAAGTCAAATTTTTAATTCTGGAGGACCAACTAGTTAGAAGGTCAAGAAGGTTGAGAAACCTTCCTCCTTTTCACGCATTGGAGCCTCCACCTTTACCCCAAAGGCAGAGATTAGGCACAGATGGTTCTTTTGAACTAGTAGGAGTAAGTGAGGTTCTTGGTGAACCGAAATTGATAGCTAACCATTTTTATTTTGACACAGTCGAGATAGAAGAATTGCAGACTTACGAGTTTGCAAGAAATTTTAACTCTCCCTTGACTGATCTTAACAATCTTGTGATCATCCAAGTTAGACCTTTTAGTTCACCAGTAGTAGGTGTCCCTTTGAGTAGAGTCATGTCTTCTGCGGAAGAGAGTTCTTTTGTGTTTACCTCAACCCTTTCGGTTGAAGGGGTACCACCTCCCCCGGTTAGTGCCCCTAGATCTAGTTTTCCTTCTACACCCTTGACTCCAGCGAGCCGAGTGGTTCAACCACCGGTTCACTCCAACATAGGAGGTATTTCTGGTAACACGGTTGCTGGGATTCCCAGTATACCTACCATTCCCTCTTCCTTTCCTTACACTACTCAGAGTGGTCCAGTAGGATCCTCGGCTTATGTCCAAGGATTTCCTTGGAATGGGGGGCACATTCCCCCATCCAGTCCATACGTAGGCTCATCTCCTTCATATGTAGGAGTGTAGTTTGGAGGCAACACCTCTTATGGGCAGAGCTTCCATACCCCTATTTTGGTCCCATACTCGATCTCTCCCTTCTCTTTGTTTAGCGGAGGGATACCTGCTCCAGTCTTTCAGACCCCAGCTTCTATGGGGATGGCCCGAACCACTTACACTGCACCTCCCACCCAAAATGCGGTGGCCTACAGATGGAACCCATTTCAAAGCAACCTTCCCACTTCACAATCGGTGTCATGGGGCAACCCCACCTTTACCTATGGGAATTCGGGAGCTGGACCCTCTAATCCCCAAGCTAGCACATCTAGTGCACCGATTAGGCCCAAACTTCCTTTTCTGGAAACTTTGAACTTGCCAGACTTATCCAAGTTGATGAACGATCCGGTGAGGCATGACCCCTTGTGGCCACCTGTTCCCACCAAACTGCCCTCGAACATCCCTAAGTTCAAAGGTAAGGCTGGTGAAGATCCTGGGGCACATGCCACCACCTTCCATTTATGGTGTTCTTCCAACTCATTGAATGAAGATTCAGTGAGATTGAGGCTGTTCCAGAGGACCTTGAATGGCACTGCAGCAAAATGGTACATTGAGCTGCCTTCTACTACTTTTAGTAGCTTCTGGGACCTAGCTAGTGCTTTCCTTAGTCACTTTCAGCTTCCAGTCCGTTACGATTTCAGAACGGATTTGTTGTCCACTTTCAGACAAAACAAGGCAACCCACATCTCGGATCATATCCAAGAGTGGAGGAGGTGAAAGAGTCTCATCAAAGCTACCATCCCTCCTGAGTTTCTATTAGAGTGGTTCCTTAAGTCATTGTTGCCATACATTTCTAAGGATGTTTCCACATCAGGAGTGACTAGTGAAGAAGAAGCCATACTCAGGGCCCAGCAGTTGGACTTGATTTATTCACAGTATGGGATTCTATATGAAATTATCCCTGAGGCACAAAGGCCTTCACATGAGGCCGACAAACCTAAGCCTAGACCCCATGCCGATGGTGTGGTTGGGTCCGTAAACTCTCCCACTGTAGAGTCTTTGACAAAATAACTTCACCAATTGTCCGTCAAACAGTCTACGGCGGAGGCAGCAAAGGCTGCCCCCTCCTCCCAAAGTGCAATGGTTTTTGCACAAACCTCTTCGAAGGGCAATCAGCAACCCGACAGGAAGAAGAAGAAAGGTAAAAAGGGAGAGGGAAACCAAAACCAAAACAAGCCAAATCCCACAAACAATGTTGATGGGGGCAAAAAGGAAAAGAATAAAGTCAATTTCCCTTGTAAGTTGTGCCAAGGGGACCACCTTACTCATCTTTTCCCCCTCATGGAACAAGCTCAGAAGCTGTTACAAGCGCAACCATCGGCTGTCCTAAAGGATCCTTTTCCCCAAGGATAGAATTATGCTTCAACTTCTACCGTAGCAGGGGGCACTCAAGCTACCCCTGACCCCAATTATATCAACATGGTTAGATCCTCAACTTTGTTACAAACCAGGAACAAAAACTATGAGAAAGAGACCGAGGAGAAGGGTAAAGCTGTAGTTGAATCTTCCAACCCTCTCACTATAGAGAAACCTGTGGAAATAATGCCAAAGATACCCAAAGGTGTCTTTAAGAAAACTTTGCATAACCCAAATGCCCGAGCCGCTTCTAACTGCTCTGTGGTTGAAGACTTGGCCCAGACTCCATGTGCAATGTCAACTTTGGAGGTGCTACAGAGCTGTCCCGCTCAGCGGGATGCCCTCTTAGTAGCTTTAGGTAGCATGGACTCTTCGAGTCTCTTAGCAAAATTTAATTTCTCTGATGTTAAAATTCGCCTCCCTTACCATGTAGCTCTATAGATAGATGTTGTCCATGGTGGTAAGACCATTGGACGAGAAGTTATTGATGAGGGAGCCTCTACTTGTGTTATGTCCCTGGCCTGTTGGAAAGCTCTCAGATCCCCAGATTTGGTCCCATCAACCACTTTACTTACTGCTTTTGATGGAAGGTCTTTCCGTCCACATGGTATCCTATCAGCTTTTGAGATTAATTTGGCTGGAAAAGCAGTGTCTGTTGAAGTCGAGGTGATTGATGCTCCATTGGACTACAATTTGCTTCTGGGTAGGAATTGGACTTATGCAATGTCTGCTGTTGCATCTGCTATCTTTCGTGTCGTGGTTTTTCCACATGAGGGAAAGCTGGTCACTATTGACCAACTTGATTTTACTCGAAAAGGCCGCTTAGAGTCTAAAGATTCCACTGTGCCATTGGTTGATCAGGCCAAAACTGCTACACAGAGCTTGGGGGCTGGAATGTATGCATCATTGATGGGCACATTTGATATTCCAGCTCCAGTCCTTTATATCGGTTCTACTACTGTAGGGAAGTCCATTGATTCGGTGGTCGATAGGACTAATCCTTGGGTCCTCCCAACCCCTCAGGAACTGGAAGTGCCCTTATCTACAGTGGAAGTGGCATATCAAGCTATTACCCAAACCACTATAGATCCCATTCCAGATCCTCTTATAGTCTCGAATGATCTGGAAGAAGTTTATATGCCTGCATGGGTGGAAAACTCTTTACATTCCATAGATTGCTTAGACACCATTTTACCTTCCGACGAAGCTATTCTGGAAGCTATGTGTTCACGTGATAAGATATGTGAGGATCTTCATCGCCGATCTTATTTCCTTCCAGAGCTAAGCAAGATAGAAAACCAAGAGTTTCATGTGAGACTATCGGATGATGTTGATACACCTGTCAACCCTTTACCTAGGGAAGGAGTGTTTGCCGAGGGGAATATGGCAAACATTTCCACTACTATACTGATCAACATCTCTGTAAAGCCATATGTTGTGGAAAATATCTATATAGGTGCAAACTACTCTCCGGAGGAGATTGCCATTTATACTGCCCTTTTCAAGGAATTCCGCGATATCTTTGCCTGGTCATATGAGGAGATGCCAGGCATTGATCCATCTATTTTTCAACATGAGATCCCAACCTATCCTGATGCTAAGCCAGTTCGGCAAAAATTACACCCCGTGAACCCGCGTAAAGCGACAGCTGTGAAGGCAGAGGTTGAAAAGCTGTTGAAAGCAGGTTTTATATATCCCATAGCTTTGATCGAATGGGTGTCCAACCTAGTTCCTATTGATAAAAAGCAAGGGACTATTCGCGTTTGTACGAACTTTAGAGACCTTAACAAAGCCTGTCCCAAGGACAACTACCCTACACCGTTTATTAATCAGATCATAGATGCATGTGTGGGTAGTGAGGTATTCTTGTTTATGGATGGTTTCTCCGGCTACAATCAAATCCAAATCAAACCGGAAGACCAGCATAAAACTGCTTTTATTTGGCCTTGGGGTACATTCGCTTATAGAAAAATGCTCTTTGGATTGAAAAATGCAGGGGCAACCTTTCAATGAGCCATGAACTTTGCTTTTCACGACATAAAATCCATTGTCGAGCCTTACCTTGATGATCTACCTGCTCATTCTCGCAAGAGGATCCAGCATCCAGATCATTTACAGTTAATTTTTGAGAGATGCAGATACTATAAAATTCGCTTGAATCCCCACAAGTGTGTTTTCTACATCGAATCAGGTAGATTGCTTGGATTCATTGTCTCTAGTAGGGGCATTCAGGTGGATCCTTTAAAATTTGAGGCCATTGTAAATCTGCCTCCTCCTCATTCACTTAGGCATTTTCAGAGTTTACAAGGAAAGTCTAACTTCCTTCGATGTTTTATCATTAATTATGCCAAGATCACAAAAGGTTTCATGCGCCTGCTTAAACAAGACACCCCATTTGTATGGGATGAAACTGCACAACTTGCGTTCGAGGCATTGAAAAAATCCTTGTTGTCGGCTCCTTTATTACGCCCGCCAGATTATTCTAGGGATTTTTTATTATATCTGGCCGCGTCGGAGTCCACCATTGGGGTGGTGCTAGTTCAAGAGGATGACAAGCTCGTTGAGCATGTTGTCTATTATCTTAGCCATGCTTTGGTAGGACCTGAGCTTAACTACTCCCACGTCAAGAAGTTAGCCTTACCAACTGTGTATGCTGTACAGAGGTTACGGCACTACATCTTACTGAGGACCACTACTGTAGTGGTGGATGTAAACCCTTTCCAATATGTTTTATCCCGACGGATTGTTGGGGGTAAATTCAATAAGTGGATAGTCATTCTCGAAGATTTTGACTTGGTTTTCCAATCCGCTAAATCCAAAAAGTCCTTAGTTTTTGCCGAGATTATAGCAGAATTCCCTACGGAAGAAGATGTAGTGGTTCAAGATGACTCATTCCCAGATGAGCACATCTTCCTTATATCCACCTCTGATCCTTGGTATGGAGATATCCTTATATATCTCCAGACTTTGAAGTATCCTACCACTTACTCTAGGGAAGACCAACACAAGTTATGCCTTCATGATAAAAACTACCTCATAATAGGAGATACATTATATCGACGAGGGGTAGATTCCGTCTTGCGTCGCTGCCTTACTCATGAGGAAGCGGAGATTGTCCTAAATGATTTCCACAGCGAAGCATGTGGGGGTCATTTATCTGGGTTAGCAACGACCCAAAAGATATTACGTGCCAGGTATTTCTGGCCCACCATCTTTAAAGATTGTGTGGAAGCTATGAAACACTGTCATCCATGTCAGCTGTACACCAGAAAAATGCGGTCACATCCTGCTCCCTTGTTTCCTGTTGTCTCGGTAGGCCCCTTCATGAAGTGGGGGATTGATTATATGACATGCAACCCAGCCTCGGCTGGGGGGCATAAATACATCGTTGTTGCTGTCGACTATTTCACAAAATGGGCAGAGGCAATGCCTACTTTCAAGGACAATGGGGAAACAGCAGCTTACTTCATGTTTAATCAGATTATTGCTAGGTTTGGTATTCCCAAGGTGATTGTCACTGACCATGGCAGTCATTTCCAAAATCACATGATGACAGAGCTGACCACCATGATCGGATTTCGACAAGAACATTCTTCTCCTTATTATCCGCAAGCAAATGGTCAGGTTGAGGCTGTAAACAAAACTTTGAAAACTATACTTAAACGTACTATTGATGCAGCCCATTCAAATTGTCACATCATGTAATATCCTTCTCTTTGGGCTTATCGAACCAATGTCAAAACTGCTACGGGTTTTTCCCCCTTCCAACTCGTTCACGGGGTGGAAGCTATTACGCCGATTGAATGTGAAATCCCATCCTTGCAGATAGCTATTCATGTGCTACCTGACACAACTGAGCTTGAGGAACGGTTGCTCCATTTAGAACACCTTGATGAACAACATAGAGATGCGTTGACTACAAATCAGGCTCATAAGAATAGGGTTAAATCTCAATATGATAAAACGGTCAAACCTCAAGTTTTCTCTGAGGGGGAACTTGTCTTGCTCTGGGCCCAAGATAAAGAACCCCTGGGGGCAGGAAAATTCAAGGCTATGTGGTTGGTACCCTATGTTGTGTCTAAAGTTTTGAGTAAAGGCGCATATGAATTAGTGGATTATGATGGGAATAAGCTGCCTGAGCCTAGAAATGGGCTCTACCTGAAGAACTACTATGCCTAGGCTTAGCACTTTTTCTTGTATATTAATGTATGTATTTTTATGTACATTAGGTTTTCAGTTTCATTTTTTATACTATCTGCTGGTTGTTGCAGATGTCTTCCGAGATGTATGTAGGTTTTGCTGATGGTGCCAGCCGTCATACTCGTAACCTGGCTTCAGTAGCATGGGTTATCTATTCCCCTTCAGGACAGCTTGTCACCATGGGTGGTGCTTGTCTAGGTCCTGCTTCCAATAATGTTGCTGAATATAGGGCTGTAATTGAGCTCCTATGGGATGCTTTGTGTTATAGCGGATTTCACCACACTAGGTGAATCACACATGTATGGCCTTCCCCTGTCCCACTGCAGACTCACTATTCCATATGGACCATTTGTTGTCTTTTGATGTATCATTGACCATCCCTAAAAACATTAGAAAAATGATGTCCACGTCCTTTTCCCCGATAACCACGTACATACGCAGATATTCCTTCTATAGTTGCGTACATCGGGATGTGTACATAATCCAAAACTGTTGGAGCGTTCCTTGACTTGGATCCGACTCATATGACTCCTGGCCTTCCATATGCCTTGAGATCGCACA
>LPNX011131833.1:68878-86132 GCA_001517045.1 Pseudotsuga menziesii | reverse complement strand
TCAGTCAGATCTGAAGCAGATTGACTGGATCTGACAAATCCTTGACTGAAGGAGGTGATCAAATCAGATCTAGAGTTGATCTTGAGCATCCTTTATGAGGATTTTCACCCTCCCTCTCTCCTCAACACGTTTTTGTCTCAACTGGATGATTTTTGGTGGATTCTTCAGTCAACAGGTTGAGGTGTCAGTCAGATCAGCCCCCCGATTGATAGTTGCACTCAGTGAGACTCAGATCTGGCTCAGCTAGACACAGATCAGGCATTGATGGACTCTCCATCAGTTGATTTCACTTGATTCCATGAGTAATTGCGCCCCCCCTAGGCTGGATGGCCTATAAATTGTATATATCTAGGCACAGCCTCCTCTTCCAAGCTAGTGAGAACTGGGATTGAGGTGCTGCTGCTATTGTATTGTTGTAATTATTCATTTGAAATAAAGAAAAGCTTTGGAGGAAATACGGTGTGGTGCCATTACATGTGTGGATGATTATTGCCATTGTTTTACTGAGGTAACCTGTATCTGTGGTCATTTTTTGCTAATTTCTTGTAGATCTGTGGTTAAGATTGGTAATTAGCTTATTACAATCTTGATAGGAAAGGTGTTGTTCAATAAGTTTATTGACTGTCACTCTCCTTTGATGCATGTTTAGAGATCTAGATTTAGCATGTCCTATAAGCTTATATGCATGTTATCTTGAATCTCTTTGTATGTACTAATCGGATCTCACAAGTTTCTTGGCAAGTTCTTTGATTTCAACTGAGTTGCAGGTTCATACTTTGGAGAGGATGCTGATATAGTTTGCTTCTTCATTCTCTTCAAAACATTTCAAAGGCATATTCCCTCGGCATTCCACCTAAAAGCTCTACTGTGTATCTTCAAGGAAACCAACACTCTTTCTCTCTCTTCCTCCTTTAAAAATTATTAAACTTTCCTCAAACTGGTTACTTTAAGGTTTCTTTTTAAATCTGATCTATCTCATAAATAAAAGCATACATAGATCTAATTATCAAGATCCCTTCAAATTTCTAGATCTTAGTTTCACTATGCACATAAAGTTAAAATTCAAGAGATCTAGCTAAATTGCCTTTGTTTCGCAAGTAGTTTATTGAAAAATTCATAGCTTGTTGTTAAGGTAGTTTCATTTGCTGTTCAATAATTTCAATATTCTGCAATCAGTGCTTTTAATTGGCTGCACAAACAGCAAGCCAAGATCCCAAGGAAAGCTTTCTTTCCTTGGCTCCTTTTTCGTCGGTTTAACTAGTTTAATTTCATTAATTTTTTGAGATAAAGTAGGCTGACCCAAAGGCACTCTTAAAGTGATTTGGGGAATTTTTTATTATAATTCACTCGCTGTCATTTATCAGGTCTGACAGAGAAGAAAGGAAGCTTCTGTCCAAAGTGGCTTTTGGAGCGCTCAAATCCCCCCAGGGGTCTCTCTTTTGTCACATAATTTGTAATTTTTTTGCATAAACTGTAATATCTTGGTTTAAGCCTGTATAAGGAACAAGAGAGGTCTGTTTTATCAGTGCTTTGATGTTGTAACCTATGTAATAAAATCATCCTTTGAATAGGCTCTTTCGAGCCCATTCCCCATCCTCCCTGGGGGGATTCGCGTCGGTGTCGTTTTCGTCGTTTTCTGCTTATTTCCTTTTACTAGAATTGATCTGATTTGCAAGGTAGTATATTTTATCTTGTTGTTAATTCCATATTCCATATCTCACACTTCAAATTAATCATAATACTTACCCCACGATTTCCCGAGTTACCCGCAAGGGGAAAGAGATTCGTGGTAGGATTAATCAGAAAACTAGATTTGTTTAGTTATGTTATTTTTCATCTTTTGTTTATCAGAAATTTAAAATTAACCCCTCCTCGATTCCCCGATTGAGATCCACTTGGATCAAAAGAGGTTCTTGGAGGCTTTTCTTTTAAACAAGAACACATCTCTTAAAAACTTATTAAAATTTACAAGAATCCAGTGTGTATGCTCTGCACTTGGCTGCGGTTCATCCGATCAGTCAAGATGTATCAAAAGCACTTGGGTGACTAGAATAATTAGGACTCACCTTCCCCAACTAACAAACCATCAGGTGAAAATCCAACACCTCGATCAAACCTTTACGGTGGAAAAATACCCAAAGGAAGCGGGAACCTACTGAAAAGTGACCTCGGGGTGCCGATCTCTGTCACACCCTAACGGGTGCATTACGAACACAGCCCCAGAGACTCAATTTCAGCCCACATATTCCTTGCGGGTAGCCGTATAGGCTTTGTTTTGGACATACTCCAAGTACTCTCAGGTATATCTGGAGTCCCCCTTTAGCCTAATTTAATCAATTCATACTTCATTTTTAAATTAAAACATACCAAGATGCAATTGCAAAACATTTATTCCAAACACATGCAAGCACACTAATCTCTTTTGACTCCATTTTTAAGGCACTGGTCTTTTTTGCTTCATATATATATTGTTTATCAACTTTGTGCTTTCGTGTGTTATTTTCGTATCTTGTCATCT
The DNA here is from genome assembly GCA_001517045.1 of Pseudotsuga menziesii. Lineage (NCBI taxonomy): Eukaryota > Viridiplantae > Streptophyta > Pinopsida > Pinales > Pinaceae > Pseudotsuga > Pseudotsuga menziesii. Next base: position 83,614 of record LPNX011131833.1, on the reverse strand, counting down.
CCAATTGTTTATAGTTAAAATATTTGAACTCCTAAGTAACTGATTCAGTTTAACATCACCACACTAAGAAATCATCCTTAGTAACTTAATAGGGTCTACCCCCCTTGGCTCCGTTAGGAGTTGAGCCTAAACGGAGGAGTCAAGAACAAGGTGATAGCCTTGACTCGAGACTTGCCCCCAAGGACACACCGAGTGGCTTGAAGATTTCTGCCACGTGATCCAGGTGTGTGAAAAGGCGGCAACAGTACATAAATAAAACCTTTTCTTTTCTTCAACTAGTTTTTCTTTTTATGATTTACTTTGATTCGTATTTTGCTTGTTATTTTCTTATAATAAACTAGCTAAATATTGGATGCTGTTAGAATAATCAACCCATAGTTTACCCACTTAGACATTAATTTCATTATTTTTGTCTTATTTGCCTAGTTCATGTGTCCCACCTTGTGCAAGTTGTCATTTGCCTATCTATAATGGTCAAACTTGCCTTATTTGACTCATGTAGCGCACGGGAAAGCTAAAGGAATCAATTCTTCTTTATTCCTGGCCTCCTAGGCGCCCTTCTGCTTTTTCAGTGTTTTAAGGCAAAAGGAAAAGCTAGACTATGTGAGGTTGAATAGTTTTTTGTCCTACACATCCTCCTCTCTTTTCTCCATGCAAAAGCATGTATGACCTGCCATTCCACCACTCTTTAGATTGCCTAAGCCATTTTTCCAATTCGTGAGCTCCATGATAGATTTGGGATCAGCTTTTTACACCTATGGGGGATTTGCTTATTTTTAGTAAGCCTGCTTTATGCTAGATTTGATTTTCTCCTCATGCATTCGAATCCTTGATGTATTCTATTTATTTAGCAGCCTATGTTATTACAGGGTTGGCTATTGTACACTCAGTTAATACAATTTAGTGTTCAGCTCCAATTTCAATCTCTTTTGTGAGTGATTTTGCATGATCAATTGTTAATTATTGTGAGTAAAATTAATCTATCACTGGGTTCAATTTCCACATGGTATCAGAGACATTGTAGATTGTTTCTCTCCTTCAAAAATTGTTTTGCTGGTTCGACATCAGTGTCTGGGAGCCTTCTACTGACAGCCGGGACAAATTTTCTAAGCTATGGATCAATCACAGAAAACTATCTTGACTCCCTTCAATTTCTTTGAATGGAAAGCAGAGATGGAGATACTGTTGAGAGTGAAAGGCCTCTACAGGGTGACTATGGAAACAGAAGCAGAGCCCAATGCAGCTGCAGAGAAGATAAAATGGCACAACAGGAGGGATGAGGCTTATGGCCTCCTGTGTCTGAGTATTTCCAGAGACCTCCTTTTCCATCTTGATGGATTGACATCACCGAATGAAGTATGGGAGAACTTGCTGATATTTTTGGAAAGATAGATGAGATGAGGGGACATCAGATCAAAAATGAGCTGATTTCTCTGAGTCCAAGTAGCTTTGAATCCCTGCAGCTATATTTCTCCAAGTTCAAAGCACTAGTTTTGCAGCTGAAACAGTGTGGGATCGAAAAGAAAGATGATCAGCTCGTCCTGGCCATCCTCTCGAAGCTAGGCCCTGACTATTCAGTGTTTGTTTTGACCTTCTATGCCACAAAACTGACAGCTCGAACCTGGAAGATGCCTAACCTTGCAGATTTCATGGAATCTCTCACACAAGAACAGGACAAGCTGGTGATGATGGGCACCATCAAACCATCCAAAGATCAAGCTTTGATTGCTGGAGATTCAAAGGTGGATTCAAAAAGAAAAAAGAAAGCTAAAAAGCCACCTGAGCAAAAGAGAGACAAGAAACAGTCTCCAGAGGAGCCACGAGGTTCCAAGAAGAACTACCAGAAGAAGAAAAACAAAGGTGAAATGAGCAAGTGTGCATACTGCAATAAGGGAAATCACACTGAAAGCTCTTGTATGAAGAAGCAAATAGACATGCTGACCCAACTCCTGGAGAAGAATGGCATCTCCCTTCCAGACAGCTCAAAGAAGAGAGAAGGAGGATCAAGTTCAGATGACAGAGAGAGTTCATGCTCTAGTTGCTGGCACATCAAGCTCACCTAGTTTTATCATTGATTCTAGAGCTTCAAGACACATGGTTTCGACCAAGGAGGCCTTCTCCTCACTTGACAGGTCGAAAGGACCATCAATAGTACTGGGAGATGACTCTCTCACTGAAAGTTTAGGCAAAGGAAGGATAGATCTTGATCATGGTCAGTTCAGCAAAGTGTTGTATGTGCCTGGTCTTGCCTCCAACCTCCTATCAGTGTACCAGATGACCCACACTGGGTCTCCTAAGAAAGTCATATTCTCCCCTGATGAAGTTGAGATCACAGAGATCTCAAGTGGTAGAGTCATTGCAAAAGGAGTTGCAAATCATGCTCAAAAGGTATACATGTTCTCACACTTCCTACCCTACTCAAACCCCTCTGCTCTTTTGAATCATGCTAATGAAGCAAGAAATATTTGGCATGAAAGATTTGGCCACCTAAACTAGAAATATATTTCTGATCTTAGTGAAAAAGAGATGATCATAGGGTTGCCCAAGATAAAATTTTCCAAAGGAGTCTGCCAAGGTTGTATCCTAGGAAAACACCCAGAGCACAAATTTGAGAGAGCTAGTCATGAGAGAACCTTTGCACCCCTCGAGCTGATCCACAGTGATGTTGCTGGCCCATTCCCTCATATGTCCATGAGTCAGGCCAAATATGCATTGAATTTCATTGATGACTTTTCCAGGTATTGCTGGGTTCACTTCTTGAAACACAAGTCTGAAGTTTTTGGCCTATTCAAAGTCTTTAAGGCTTTGGTTGAAAACCAGTTTGGAAGGAAACTCAAGGCCCTTAGATCTGAAAATGGTGGTGAGTATGTCAAATCTGAGTTTATTAACTATTGTGCAGATGCAGGTATTCAGATGCAGCATTCTATCCCCTACACACCACAGTAGAATGGTGTTGCAGAGAGGAAGAACAGATCACTGAAGGAGATGGAAACATGCATGATGGAGGCCAAAACTTTGCCACCAAAGTATTGGGCCAAAGCTATCAACTATGCAGCCTATATTCAGAATAGGGTGCCTCATAAACAGCTTGATGGTATGACTCCCTTCGAAGCATGGAGTGGGCACAAGCCAGATGTGACCCATTTCAGGATTTTTGTGCTCAAAGGCTTGGGCTAGAATTCCAACAGAGAAGAGGAAGGATTTGCAGCCCCAAATCCAAGAGTGTATTTTTGTTGGATACTCTGAAGATTCAAAAGGGTACAAGTTGATAAATTTGAGCACAAACAAAGCCTTCATTGAAAGGTGTGTTCAGTTTGAAGAAGAACCCCTTGCAGCAGTGGAAGTTGGAGAAGACTCTTCTCCACCTGAACCTCAAGAAGTAAGTAAAGAGTTTGTTGAACATGCTGATTCTGATTTGTCTGATGGATATGAGTTTATTGCATACCCCAGCATCCCTACAAGGCCAAAATGGGCAGCCAAGACACTACAAGTAGCAGGAGAGCTAGCTGGGGATCCCAATGACCCAAGGAGGACTAGATCTCAATTTGAGAGTGGTCTGTGTATGAAGGATCCTATGTTTGCTGAAAAATTCTATTTGATGGTGGAGTCTGATCCTCAAACATATGAAGAAGCAGCAGGAGATACAAGATGGCAAACAGCCATGAAGGAGGAGTTCAGCTCACTCCAGAAGAGCAACACATGGGAGCTAGTGGATCTTCCTCCAGGGAGAAAGTTAGTCCAGTGTAAGTGGGTCTATAAGACCAAATTTGATGCTGATGGTTCACCACTGAAGTAAAATTCCAGATTGGTAGCCAAGGGCTACTCACAAGTTCATGGCATAGATTACAATGAGACTTTTGCCCCAGTGGCAAAGATGGATTCCATCAGGCTAGCCTTAGCCATTGCAGCCTCAAGGCAATGGGAGGTACATCACATGGATGTAAAATGTGCCTTCCTGAATGGAGATCTCACTGAAGAGATATATATGCAGCAGCCTCAAGGTTTTTCTACTAACCCTTCTCTTGTGTGCAGGTTGAGAAATTCATTGTATGGGCTAAAGCAAGCCCCCAGGGCTTGGTATGCCAAGATTGATAGCTTCTTGCTATCACTGAATTTTGTTCGGTGCAAATCAGATCCAAATGTCTATTTGAAGCTAGTTAATGGTTCATTAATGATCATTGTGTTATATGTTGATGACCTCCTCATTACAGTAAGCTCAATGGATGAGATTGCTTCCTTAAAAGGAGCTATGAACCAAGCCTTCTCCATGACAGATTTGGGGCTCTTAAGTCAATTTTTGGGGCTTGATATTGCTCAAACCAAAGCTGGAATCAGGGTGCACCAGTCCAAATATGCCTTGGAATTTCTGAACAAATTCAGAATGAAGGATTGCAAAGCAAGCAAAACTCCTTTCCTTTCAGGAGTGAAGCTGGAAGAAGCTGATTCTTCACCTATGGTAAACAATACACTGTATAGGCAATTGATTGGATGTTTGTTGTATCTGACACATACTAGACCTGATATTTGTTATACAGTAAGTGTGGCTTCTAGATTCATGGATCAGCCTCAAGAGATCCATTGGAAAGCAACCAAAAGGATCCTTAACTTTGTTCAGGGAACAAGGACACATGGGATCTTCTATAAAGAAAAATATGATCTTGATTTGATTGTATTTACTGACAGTGATTGGGCAGGTGATAGCACAGATAGAAATTCCACATCAAGATATGTGTTCATGCTTGCAGAAGGGCCAATCAGCTGGTCAAGCAAGAAACAGAGTGCCATTACACTCTCATCTATAGAAGCAGAGTACAGAGGAGTTGTTAATGCAACAACTCAATGTTTATGGTTGCAGGGTTTACTTGGAGAGTGTGGCTTCGAACCAGAGTACTCAAATACCATCTACGGTGATAACCAGAGTACCATTCGAATCTGCAAAGATCCAGTTCAGAAGCAGAGAACCAGACACATTGAGATCCATATGCACTACATCAGAGAACTTGTGCATGATGGCACCATTCATCTACTCTTCTGTTCTTCTTCAGAACAAGTAGCTGATATCTTCACCAAAGCATTTTGTGAGAAGACCTTCAGCAATCTCAAATCACTACTGGGGATTGCTGATCATGCTGTGAAGCATGAATGAAGACAAGATTCCAAAATTTTGTTTACAGTCCATGTTTAAGGGAGGATTTTCCCAAGTTGGTTTTGCCTCTTTCCTTGTTTAAATGGACATGCAGTATGTAAAAGGGTGACTAAGCTTTGTTGCTATGCCCTATAATTTTCTGATATATTACTCATAAGTCAGGATTAAGGGGGGGTGTTAGAATAATCAACCCATAGTTTACCCACTTAGACATTAATTTCATTATTTTTGTCTTATTTTCCTAGTTCATGTGTCCCACCTTGTGCAAGTTGTCATTTGCCTATCTATAATGGTCAAACTTGCATTATTTGACTCATGTAGTGCATGGGAAAGCTAAAGGAATCAATTATGCTTTATTCCTGGCCTCCTAGGCGCCCTTCTTCTTTTTCTGCTTTATTCCCTGCTTTTTCAGTGTTTTAAGGCAAAAGGAAAAGCTTGACTAGGTGAGGTTGACTAGTTTTTTGTCCTACACATCCTCCTCTATTTTCTCCATGCAAAAGCATGTATGAGCTGCCATTCCACCACTCTTTATCTTGCCTAATCCATTTTTCCAATTCGTGAGCTCCATGACAGATTTGGGATCATCTTTTTACACCTATGGGGGATTTGCTTATTTTTAGTAAGCCTGCTTTATGCTAGATTTGATTTTCTCCTCATGCATTCGAATCCTTGATGTATTCTATTTATTCAGCAACCTATGTTATTATAGGGTTGGCTATTGTACACTCAGTTAATACAATTTAGTGTTTAGCTCCAATTTCAGTCTCTTTTGTGAGTGATTTTGCATGATCAATTGTTAATTGTTGTGAGTAAAATTAATCTATCACTGGGTTCAATTTCCACAGATGCTTGGAAATATAGGAACCGGGATGACCTCAAAACTCTTTGAAAGTCAAAAAATGCTTATGGGAAAACATGTGTGGTAAAATTGGATCAAGTATGAGATTCTTTAATAATGGATAGGTTGTAGAAAAGGAGGCCAATTTCAACTCCACATTGGAGTCATTATAAACCCTATAAAATAACTAAGACTCATAACATGTAGAGTATTATCTTAGGGCTCCATCCATTCTCACACTAATATCTATCTTAGGAATTCTACCATGATAAACCCACAGAAAGGAAGCAGGCCTAACAGATGTATGGCATTCAAAATAATCCCATGCTACAAATCAAAAACCAAAAGGATTATATTAAAGAGTCAAAATCCTGAGACATACGGTCTCCATCAAAGAAACGATGCTAAAGGATTGAACCATCAAATCAAAAAAAATTGCTTAAACAACAAATTCCAGGAAGTTTCTTCTCCATCTATGAGCTTGAAACAAGTTTATCACTCACACAAAAGGACATTATGGATGGAGGAACCCATGTCAAATTCTCAAAGTGGAAGAAGTAATCAAGGAAGACTCATAAGACAAATGTCATTTAAAAGGAAAAGCATCAAAATCATACTAATAGAATGGGAATGAGGAACAAACGAATACATATGTCTAACATTGTTACGATCTTGTGGAGTCATATCTAGTGGAAACCAAAAGACAAAGGAAAAATGAATTTCATATTTTGGCCCCGTGAGATTTATCAAGACCCCTAGTTCTAGTTACCCTACTCCCAAAATATAACAACCAAGGTGATGAACAAAATTTACATCCCTAGATAATTTTATTTTTTTAAATAATCTTGGGAATACATTGAAGAAATTGTGGTATATTCACATCTAGTACCATGTAGAAGTCTCATTTTCCAAGGATAGTTTTTCAGAGATCTATGTTCACCAGCTAGTCGCCAATTGTTGCTGCTACAACTGCTTCCCCAGAAATTTTATATTTTTTAGGGCCCCTCCTTATATTTTTTATTGATATCTTACTTAGACTAGTTTTCCATATCAAGGAAATCCACACTGCACACTTAGGTTGTTTCCAAAAAGTTGAACAAAGAAGTTTTGGATAAGGTCAAACTCATGTTTTTCCACTAACATATCGCAGTAACTTGTCCAGTTTCTATGACGTGTCGGAGCAACTCAACCAGTCTCTTTGACATGGTCACCTTGGGAAAAATAAGTTTTCACAAAGCACCAATTTGGCACAACTTGACGAAACTCATCGACACAGTCAGAAGTAACTCACGAGTCACCTTTGAAATGATCGAAGAGATTAATGAATGTTTCCAATGGAGGAAGTTGCTGAGTGTTTCAGGGAAACTCGTTGTTTTCTGTTGATACGGTTGCATCCAAAGTAAAAAATACCAATAGATAGAACGACAACAAACCCAATCATAAGAAACTCGTGATTTTCCACTGATACGGTTGGAAGGAACTGACAAGTTCTCACCGAAACCATCGGTGAAACTCAAGATTTTATGCCAAAATGATCAAATATGTTCAGTGAATGTTGCCAATGTTAAAAGGTTACCAGTTTTGGGGGGAACCTTGAAATTATTCATCAATACATGAAGTGGCTAAATAGACTAAGCGTTGACGAAGAAAATTGGAGGAAATTGAGGAGACTCAATATTTCTCGCCGAAACAATTGAGAGAACTCACGAAGCATCGTTGATAGTATCGAAGGGTTTCCCACCTTTTCTTGGCGATTGATAGAGTTTCGCGCCAAATGATGTTTTTCCTCAACAATTTTGAGGTTGATAAATACAAATGGTTGGGAATCGAGATTGTGACCTTCATAAGAATCAACAAGCATTAATAGACCCGCAACTGAAAATGCATAATGAAACAGATGATAAGGTTCTTAGTTGCAGTGTTTTTGGCAAATTATTGTTGCCTTAATAGGGCCTTGTTTAAATGTTATTTCCAATTCAAATTCATTTATGATTATGCTTTCATTCATGTATTACATGTGTTGTTAATTCACCAAGTTTGATTAACTCACTAAGAAGAGTACGAGACAGACCCCAGAAGGCCTAAAATCAGAAGCGTCGCTCAAAGGTTGAGCAATGAGATTGCTAAAATCATTTAAAATGTGAGGCCTTCTACAAACAGATACAGCATGTCCTTGAAAATGCCAAATTCTTTTGATTGCAAAAATCACTCATCTTCCTAGGAAATATCAACATATGGTGCATCTGCATGATACATTACAAGATGACGCAAAATACATAAGGAAGAAGGAATATTTCAACGAAGAAGATATTAACCATTTTGTTGGGCAAGCTTCTGTCAACATGTATCTCTCATAAGGCATGTGCAAGACCATGAAAGAATAAGTGACACTCATAGAGACACAATTGTTAACACATGAGGTGCCTATACAAGTACTTGAGCCAATAAAGTACAAGACTATTGCAAAGGAGGCCATCGTATGGGCTACGTATGTTTCCAGTAGGGCAGGGCCCATGCAAATTTTGTTTCTTATGGAACCGTTTGTATTTTCCCATGTAAAGCACTAAAAGACAAATTGATGGAATTTTTAGGGTTAGGGTAGGTCAAAGGTCACAAAATGAGAAATTCAGATTGTAATAAATAGAGGTAGAAAGTACAATAGAGGGACTTTTGGCTGGCATAAGAGAGGTTGGACTATTTTGTAAAAGAACTATTTCTTTGCTAATAAGAAGGATCGATTTGCTAGAGCAAAGGCCTACACAAAAATTTTCCTGGAATGTGTGGGATGTTTAATGTGGAACTACTTCCTCTTACATTCGTAACACATACTATGAGATCGTTCTAACTTGCTTGAATTATTTCATTGATGATGAATGATTTTACTTTCCATATAAATTTCTGTGTATGAAATGAGCAATGAATGTTTTATTATGTCAGAGCTACCTTTGATATTATTTCTACTATAAATATGCATATGAAATTGAAACAACTATCTGTGATATTAATATGAATAGCTATAGTACATTTCTCTCATTTTAAATACGCTCCCTGCGGGGATAGAGTAAATTAGAATATATTAGTTTTGTCTTATATTTAGAAAGTAATTGAGAAAGCAGGAATGGTAATACAGGAGGTAAGAACCTATGCATCACTTGTGAGGTTTTTGTTTATCAATTGCATGGATTTAGATTAGGAACTTGCGTCTCATATTTAAAAATAAAACAACATATACGGTGGACCGGGACGTAACCAGTAAATATTTAAACAATTTAATCTATGGTAGTCGGACCGTTAACTAGAAGGATTCCCCATACCAAATGGTGGACAATCTAATTGGGATTGTTTATCAGGGAGAATCCCTATTGTCAGTACCAAGGAATTTTTCCATGCATTAGCATATTTAAATTGTTGTTGTTTCAACCGCTTCCCCAAATTTTTTATATTTTTAGGGCCCCTCCTTATATTTTTTATTGAAAGCTTACTTAGACTAGGTTTCCAAAAATTTGAATAAAGAAGTTTTGGATAAGTTAAAACTCACTTTTTTGTGTCGACATATCGGAGTAACTTGTTCAGTTGCTCTGACGTGTCAGAGGAACTCATCCAGTCTCTCCGACATGGCCGGCTTGGGAAAAGGAATTTTTTACAAAGCACCATTTCGACACAACTCGACGAAACTCACTGAAACAGTCGAAAGTAACTCACAAGTCACCTTCGAAACAATCGGAGAGATCAGTGAATGTTTCCAATGTAGGAATTTTTCAAGTGTTTCGTGGAAACTTGTTGTTTTCATTCAATACAATCACATCCAAAGTAAAAAATACCAATAGACGGAATGATGACAAAGACAATCAGAAGAAAATCATGAGTTTCTATTGATACAGTCGAAAGGAACTAGTGATTTCTTGCCAAAACCATCGGTGAAACTCACGCTTTTACACCAAAATGATCAAAGAGGTTCGATGAATGTTTCCAATGTTAAAAGGATACCAATTTTTTGGGGAAACTCATAATTCTTCGCCAATATAGTGAAGTGATTGAATTGACCGAGCGTTGAAGAAGAAAATCGAAGAAAATTGGGGAGACTCAATATTTCCCATTGAAACAGTCGAGAGGACTCACAAATCATCATCGATAGTATCAGAGGGTTTCCCACCTTTTCACGGCAATCGATAGAGTTTTGTGCCGAAACGACATTTTTCCTCAACAAGTTTGAGGTTGATAAATACAAAGGGTTAGGAATTGAGCTTGTGACCTTCATAAGAATCAACAAACATTAATAAAAAAGCAAGTGAAAATGCATAGTGAAACATATGATAAGGTTCTTAGTTGTAGTTTTTTTGGCAAATTATTGTTGCTTTAATAGGGCCATGTTTAAATGTTATTTCTAGTTCAAATTCATTTCTGATTATGCTTCCATTCATGTATTACAGGTGTTGTTGATTCTCCAAGTTTAATTAAATCATTAATAATAGTACGATATAGACTCTAGAAGGCCTAAATTCAGAAGCATCGCTCAAAGGTTGAGAAATGTGATTGCTAAAAGCGTTGAAAATGGAAGGCCTTCTATAAAAATTTACACCAAGTCCTTGAAAATGCCAAATTATTTTGGTTCCAAAGATCACTGATATTCCTGAGAAAGATCAACATATGGAACATATTCAAGACATATTACAAGAGGACACATAATACATAAGGAAGAAAGAATCTTTCTATGAAGAAGATACTAACCATTTTGTTCGATAGGATTTTTTCAACATTTATCTCTCCGAAGGAACGTGAAAGACCACAAATGTTATACCCAAATCCTGTCATCAACATGTGATGAGATCCTTAACACCTATGTTTTCCCTAAATCCCAAACTTGGAGTGGAAACATGTTGTGGATGTCAATTCTACATAAAAACCCTAGCACCGCTTTTTCCCTTTAGCTGATGAGCGGTACCTTGTTCAGCACCGCCTGAGTCCTGTTATAGAGAAGCGGTGCCACCGTGTATGTGATTTTTTCTTGAATCAGTTCTTACCTACACCGCTCTGTCATAAGGTAAGTGGTACCCTTGGTAAAAGGTGAAAAAAAGAAGCTTCACAAAGCTTCTAGATCAATAGCTTCATGGATAGCCTTATCCCTACTCACCTAGGTTAGTTGATATTGAGATCCCTCTTTGTAGGATCTCTTAGCCACCTCACCCACCAATATCTCAACCATACCTATCCATTTGAGCCTTATAAATACAAGCTCATATCCATGGTTTAGGGAGAGAGCTGAATGGTAATGTTATGTTGTTGAATTGACTATCTAGCCCAATCAATTGGAGAGCACAAGAGAGCAAGTTGGAGCTATCAGGGATGAGGTGTTTGTCAACACTAAGGAAATGGTTATAAGATTCTTCATTGATTTTTTAATGCAAATCTGATTTCTATCCCACATATCTGTTGTACTAATCTCGCATGTATATGTTACTGGATTCCTTAGTCACTAGTATGAATGTGTAAATAATTTTTTGGTAACTTTGATGTTCTTTTTTGTTTGAAATGTTCTATAGGTACATAGGTTCATCATCAAACCATTATTCCAGGTGTTTACAACATTCAGGGAAGGTTTTCACCCTTTGTCGTTCACTTATTTGTTCTGGATCTGAACCATTCAGACTAGAGCAACAGCTTCTGTCTGCAGAAGGTGCAATATTCCTGACAACAATGAAAGAAGAAGTGAAACTCATACAGAAACAACAGTAAACACATGAGGTGATTGTACAATTATTTGAGCCAATAAAGTATAAGACTATTGCTGAGGAGGACAACGCATGGGATGTGTATGTTTCCGGCAGGGAAGAGCCCATGTAAATTTTGTTTCTTATGGAACCGTTTGTAATTTCCCATGTAAATCACTAAAATAAAAATTGGTGGAATTTTTAGGGTTAGGGTAGGTCAAAGGTCACAAAATGAAAAATTCAGATTGTAATAAACAGGGGTAGAAAGTACAATAGAGGGACTTTTGGCTGGCATAAGAGAGGCAAGACTATTTTGTAAAATAACTATTTATTTGCTAATAAGAAGGATCGATTCACTGGAACAAAGGCATGCACATAAATTTGCCTGAAGTGTGTGGGATGTTTAATGTGGAACTAATTCCTCTTGCATTCGTAACACATACTGTGAGATCGTTCTAACTTGCTTGAATTACTTCATTGGTGAAGAATGATTTTACTTTCCATATAAATGTATGTGTATGAAATGAGCAATGAATGATTTATTATGTCAGAGCTACCTTTGATATTCTTTCTGTTGTAAATATGCATATGAAATTGAAACAACTATATGTGATATTAATATGAATAGTTACAATACATTGCTCTCATTTTAAATTCGCTCCCTGTGGGGATAGAGTAAATTAGAATAGATTAGTTTAATCTTATATTTATAAAGTAATTGAGAAAATAGGAATGGTAAGATGGGAGGTAATAACCTATGCATCACTTGTGAGGTTTAAGTTTATCAATTGCATGCATTCAGCTTAGGCACTTGCATATCATCTTTAAAAAGAAAAAAACATATACATTGGACTGAGGCATAACCAGTAAATATTTAAACAATTTAATCTACGGTAGTCGGACGATTAACCAAACGGATTCCCCATACCAAATGGTGGATGATATAATTGGGATTGTTTATCGGGGAGAATCCCTAATGTTGGTACATGAGATTTTTTCTATGCATCAACAGGCGGCTATGTAGGGGATACACCAAAAAAATTTAGGTTGAGGGAAGTCTTGTAATACATGTATTATATAATAACAATTATAGCATATGATATCAAACTAAGAATATTTCTAGGCTATTACTAAAAGGTGAGGATGCTATGTTGATAGAGAAATGACTAGAAATTGCTTGAAATCTCCATAGACATATTTCCTTTTGAACACTTAGTGAAATTAAATGATAATATCTATGGAGGAACTCATCTATATATTTTAAAATAATGGTGTCATGTCCCCATCCAAATAAGACTACTAGCAAACAATGTTTCACCAACCTACTAGTTCCCTAGGTTGAGTTGAAGGCATAAAATTTTGTAATAAGGGAGCTATGAGACCCAAAAGGACCTTAGTTTACCATATCCACATTAAATTGGTTCATATAAATAATAAATGTGAAGAAAATAAGGTGTCATTGGTTCACGAAGACACTTGAGGCTCATGGAGTACTTGGGTGGCCATATTTGCCCCTACACTTGGCATGACCTTCATCCAAATTTGAATCCATGGGGAATGAAACGTCCTTAGGAGGTGAATAGGTGTCAATTAGCATATAATGAGCCAAGTAATTCAAATTTTTAAGGGTAATTAACTCCCATGGAAGAGGAAGAGGCTAGACGATAATGTTTGCCACGTAGAAGGGGATTCCATGCACTCTATGACAACAAATGATGAAACGTTCTATGACAAGTATGAAAAATTCATACCTGATTGCACACATATGACAAATATGACATGATAGGGCTAAAAATAGCCACCAATAGGTCTAATTTGGGATTTAGAGGTAGTCATTCGAATTGGGGAAAGAATTGGAGCATGAAGAGGATACAAGTGTCATAGGAGTTACTAAACCACTAAGATGAGTTGGAGGAATCCCATGGAGGGAAATTAGATATTAGGAGGCCTCATGAATATAATAAAAGAATGTCATGAGGAAGGATAATGTACCCATCCAAATAATACTACTAGCAAACAATGTTTCACCAACCTACTAGTTCCCTAGGTTGAGTTGAAGGCATAAAATTTTGTAATAAGGGAGCTATGAGACCCAAAAGAACCTTAGATTACCATATCCACATTAAATTGGGTCATATAAATAAAAAAAATGTGAATAAAATAAGGTGGCACCATGGCATTGGTTCATGGAGACACTTGGAGGCTCATGGAGTCCTTGGGTGGCTAGATTCCCCCCAACACTTGGCATGCCCTTCATCCAAATTCGAATCCATGGGGAATGAAATGTCCTTGGGAAGTGAAGAGGTTTCAATTAGCATATCATGAGCCAAATAATTTTAATTTGTAATGAGAACTAAATCCCATGGAATAGGAACAGGACAGAACACAATGTGTGCCACTTGGAAGGAGATTGCATGCACTCTATGACAACAGATGATAAAACATTCTATGACAAGTATGAAAAATTCAGACCTTATTGCATAAATATGAAAAATATTACATGAAAGGGATACAAATATCTACCAATAGGTTGAATTTGAGAGTTAGAGGCAGCAATTCGAATTGGGGAAAGAATTGGAGCATGAAGAGGAAGACAAGTGTCTAGGAGTTACTAAACCACTAAGATGAGTTGGAGGAATCCCATGGAGGGAAATTAGACCTTAGGAGTCCTCATGAAGATAATAAAAGGATATAATTCATAAGGAGAATAGATTTTGATGATTTGCATTAGAGAGAATTTGAGGTAAAAATTGGGCCTCAAAAGGACCAAAATGTACTATAAAAATCATCCAATAACATTCTAGTAGATTACATCATCCCCCATGGTTGAGGTGGCATTTCATGAGTTAAGAATGCTTATTTGTCACATTTTCTATGGTGGATGAAAACCCATAGTTAACCAAGGTAGTGGTACCAGTACTTTTCAGTCATAAAGTGAAGTACTCACAATAAAAGTCATTTCACACTTTCTCATAAAATAATATTATTGTTATTTTCAAGTAAAGTATTCACACTTCACTTTCTCATAAAATAATATTATTCTC
>LPNX011131833.1:47965-68758 GCA_001517045.1 Pseudotsuga menziesii | reverse complement strand
CCCCATAAAACCCCTAACTCATAATATTTTAATATATCTTATATTTTTGTAGTACATCTCTTAGGAGGCCCATTTTTTACCTCAAATTCTCTCTAATGAAAATTTTTCTTTGGCATTTTGGAGAGCTCTTGCTTGTCCATTACACAGTGTGTTCACTCTCCTTACTTGTTAACCAACTTCAAGGGAGTTGGATTCCTTTCCAATTTGGTTGATGGAGAGGCCACCTAGACCTATCATTTGGAGATGAATGAAGTGTTTTATTTTCATATCTAAGGCTGATACATTTCGAGACTCATCTATTTCCCCCTTCTCTCATTCCTATTTGACCATTCCCCATGATCTCTTGTGATGACACACTTGTTGGAGTGGTGCTAGAGCTAGGATGAGTATAGTTGATACCCAAACTTGGGTACATTATTTTTGGTTCTGTAATTTTATTTACCTATGATCTGTAAGTCTAAATATCAGAAATACATATGCAAAATTTCCCACATTTCCAAGTTGTTTATTAACTAGTTTTCATCTATTTGGATTCCATTTCGAAGGAGTTATATATATGATGTGTATTAAGGAATTTGTATGATGTTAAATGTTTCCAAGGAATAAATTTATATTCTTTATATATTCTCCATTCATAATGTCATGTTCTAAACTATTTCATGTACTTTTTATGAGTTAAAATGGAGCTAGCATTGTCATTTCCCCTTAAGCAATTTCACTGAAAGTTATCATACGAATGTTGTACTTTATAACAAGTTTTCATAACTAGTAATAATGTGTAATCACAGACCCTTATGTCTCATATCAGTCCCTATTATAATATAACCAATTTGGAAAGGTCGTACATGAGTTGGGAATCCAATTTGGCCTACACCCTAGGGAGGATTTAACCACAATTTCCTAATAAATTTCCTCTTTTTGTCATTAGCCCCAAACAAAGTTGAAGATGCATAAATTCAGTCATAGTGTGTTCATATAGTCTATTTGGATTTATTAATACTCACCATATCATTTCATTTCAAATTAGGGACCACTTGGTTCCATTTGGAACCCCTTAGAGTCATAATTAGTTAAGCCCGAATTTGCCCAATTTGTGCATTTCTCCAAAATTTTCAAGTAGGGTCATTACACTGGTACCAAAGAATGATCTTAGAACCTGTTAGCACCCTGTAATTTTCCTATGGTTTTTTTAGGAAGTCACAGGGGTAACCATTTCAAACTAGCTTTAGACTACCTTCTAGCCAAGGCAATCAGAGAGTGCTCTCTCATTGTCATGGTAACATTCGCATACACATTTAGCTTTAACGAGAAAGTAGAAGACTAGATTTCTTCTAGTAACATGAAAGTTTTAAAATAAAATGGGTTGAAATACAAACAAATATCAAAACCATTGGGCGATGGATTCACAGTCTGAAACATTCAAGGACATTACAACAGATAATAAACAGTGATTTCTCTCTTGTATTATGAGGCAAAGTAAGTGCAGCATTCAATGAAATATATTTAAAGCGGTGGAAAGAAGAAATAGAAAAATCCCAACACAACAAGGGGCACCTATCGATGGATGAATCCCTTGCAACACCTTTAGAGGAATAAAAAAATGAGGGAAACAACTGAAATAGAGCACCTATCAATGGATGAATTCTATCACAGTCGTTACAAATTACATTACAAATATGATTTTCTGATCCAGGAGCACTTAGCTAAGAGAAAATTCTTGCATACTAATCTATAAATGTGTTGGAAGAAATAACACATATGAAAAATGAATTAAACAGAGAGCACACACTAAACACAAACATCGTGATGAATCTCATATCAGCAGAAAAATATATTCATTAAAGCTCCCAAAAATTATTGCAGAACCACAAAATAGACGCCAGGGCCTCAAAAATGAAAAATAGTCCAACCTCTATCCTCCACTAAAGAGGTTCTATTTATAATACAAGGCCTCCTGGGACCTGTTGGGGCCTGGAAATTTGCAGGCGACAACAGTAAGGGATTCTCCCCAATCAACATTCCCAACTAGCCCGTTGACTGTTTGATATAGGGAATCCATCCGGTTTGCGGTCCGGCTACCGTAGGTCAAAGTAAAAAAACAAAGGGTTTTACCGGTTGCGGCCCGGTCCACCGAGTTTTTGTATTTTTGACTTAATGCATGCAATGCAAATGCCTAACTAACAATGAAGGGTGATAAAGATGCAAGGAACTACACAATGTGATGCGCAGGTTCTTACCTCTCGTCTTAAGGCTCACAGGCATCTAAATCACATATGCAGCCATGAAGTAAACCTCCTATCTATCTATCCCCGAAGAGCAAACTGAATTCTATTATGAGTAATGTAAATTGCACATGCAACATAAAGAGAAACTACAGTTAGCTGATATTTCTTCATACATTGCACGAACGAGTAAAGATATTTCACAATCAGGTAGCCAATTTTTTTTTGAACAGCACACATTACTCATAGTGGAAATCTTCATAAAATAAACTAGAAAACATTCATACAAGAACATAGGTTCAATGAGTTAGAACGGTCTCACAGTTAATGGACATAAAGCTGAAAATGAAATAGTTCCTCTTCAACAAATCCATAGCACAACATTTGAATATTCCACTAAGCTTTCTCCAACAGGAAAACTGTAATTTTTTATTGCAAAATGAAATAGTTCTTCTTACAATATGTCCTCACCAGTCTCACTGGGAAAAAGTCCCTTTCCCTTCTAATTCTTTTGCATTTATACAAAAAGGGTTAGACTGTTGGGCTGCCCAAAGTGACCTTTGGGCTTCCCAACCTCTCGTCTCCCAATGTTCTATTTTCCTTAAATGTTTTACAAAAATTAGTTACAAATTATAATGATGACCGATCCTTCATGAGGAGGGGCTCGCTTGACTGTCTAGAAAATTCTTCCACGTTGCAGCTTCACTAGCGATGCCTTCAAAAGCACACGGCTCCAAGAACTGAATATTTATCTCAAACTTCTCCGCTTTATTCTTGATATCCTCGATCCTAGGTGTACTCAATCGGAGCTGGTATTCAAGAAGCTGTATACTGACAGCTGGGTGATCTACTTGGCTTCTCAAGATCAGATCATCCATGACTTTGATATCCTACACCTTAGATTCTTCCTCCTAGAATCTCTTCTTCAATAGCTCTACAAAGGCATCGTGATGTGGGAAATCATCAAGTCTCTGCTCAGCCTCTATCTAGCACCGATTGTAGGTAATGAGAAGTCTTCTGAAGAACTCGGTGCATAATCCTTTCGTCTTCTTAAATGCCTTCTTGAAATCTTCAGCAGTGTTGATGGCGAACTCTACTAGGTCATGGTCCCTCTTGAGGGCTCGTTCATCCTTCGATGGAAACTCTGCATGGTTTTCCTCATTGTTGTCCAGCCTTGCCATCCTTGCATTCAGGACTTCAAGGATGTCCTGAGACCTGTCTACAAAGTAAGAAGAGGTGTCCAGGATCTCCTCTAACCGGCTATATATCTGTAGGATTTTGCATCTTTCCTCCTCTATAGCCATCTGCAACTGTAGCATTCTAGATTTCTGGGCCAATACATGTTCTTTGAATGGCTGGAGGTTGCCCTGTTGTTACCTTGCTTCCTCTAGAGCAGTGGTCAGAGAGGTGATCTGCTTCTGATGCTTCTTGTTCTGCTCTTGTGTGTGCAAATCATTGGCCTGCAGAATAATCTTTTGTTGTTCCTCCAGCTCTTCAACCTTTTGCAGCAGCCGCTCCTTCTCACTCTTTAGATATTGGCATTCTTTCTGCACCAACTCTAGAGCCTCCTGGGCTATTTCCTTAACCTGTATTTCCACTTGGAGGGCCTGCATCTCAGCTTTTGAGGATTTCATTTCTCTTTGCATGTATTCATATTTCATCTTGAGCCTGTTTCTCTCTTCCCTCTCATGCCTCAGTGTATCTTTCAACTGAGCAGAGGATTTCTTGGACTGTTCTAAGTCCTTCATGATCTCGTCTATATTGTCCTCTGAGGCATGAAGAAAGGCAGATCCGGCTCTCAGGGTGAATCTCGGATCTAGGTCAGTCCCTAACATAACAGCCGTATCTATTATCATTTTACCAGGTAGACCTTCCGCCTCAACTTTCCTCTCTGTCCTCTTTATTATTCTCTTCGTTGCCCTATCATAATATACGGTGTTGAAATCGGGGATTTCCTTTCCCTTTTCCTGCACGAAAGGGACCAGCTCGAGTGTGGGGACCAAGGGTACGCTGGTAGTAGGTATTTGATGGGTCTGAACCTGGGGGTTCTCCACCTCCTGGGTCTGCCCTGCCATTGTTTCAGAAGCTGATTGTTGTGTCAATTTTATCCTCTCATCCTCTTGCCTTTGAAGCTCCTCATCCAGCTTTCTCTTTGCTTCCTCTGCTTTATCGACTGCTTCCTGAGCAGTTCTTCTTTCTTCTTCTGTATCAATCCTTTCTGCAGCCTCTTTCGCCAACCTCTGGGCTTCTTCATCCCTCCTTTTGGCCTCTTCCTCAGCCTTAGCCTGTTCATCCTCTTTTCCACCTTTGGTGGTTATCTTCTTCTTGAATCTCCTCATTAGCATTGTCATGTTTGGGGCATTTTGGAAGACAGACTCCTCCTTATCAAAATGGTGCGTATACTCAAAGTGCACCTTATGTTCTTTACAGTGCTCAGCTACTTTCCCGTGAGTATCATTTCACCGAAAAGGCATCTCTCCAAAATGGAACTTTTCCAACTCCTCTATGAATTTAGGAGCTTATTTCACCTTGGTGAATTTGTAGCTTCCTAGCTTGAATGGCAAAGGAGGGTAGGCAGTCTTCTTATGTTCAAACAGAAATCTGCCTATTCCATCTATGAACACTTGTCTGACTGCCTCCTTGTGGATTATGTAATCCGTTGCATATTTGGGCAGCAGTGAAGGTGGTCTTGATCCTTCGAACATTCGGAAGTACATGCCATTTTCAGTTAAGAAATAATCCACGTATTCTTCTATCACTTGCATGGCTTCTTCCGACATACAGTCACACTCCTTCCGAAAAATGAGTGTGTACAGTGGCATAATGAAGTGCTCACAAACCTCTCTGTAATGGCTATGGTACTGGTGAGCCCACAATGGTATATAAGCGGCATAAACAGGCATTATTTCCCTGTCCCAGATGCACCTGAGACCAAGGAATGCCTGGTTGCACAATATGCAGTCTATTAATATTGAACTCATGTAAAACTGCGATCTTTTCTTGGACTCTCCCTCCAAGGCTGAGGTCACGCAAGAAGAAAGACTGCTGAACACCATGCTGGCCCAATTGAAGACTGTGCCTTGGGTTGCCACATGAAAAATAATTGGTATCCATTCAAGTTTGAAGAGTCTGCCATGAGCTCTCCCAAATATCCTATTAAGCATTAGGGCGATAAATCTATAGGGATCCCTCAAGCTCGCTGTATCATACTCACTGGTCGGTCTGTATCGATAATGCTTCCCCTGCAACATCATTCTCTTAAGGGTTTCCACCAGGTCCATTCCGATGCTGTTCAGCCAATCATCGGACAAGAAAACTTGGGCTTCTGGTAGGTGATAAGCCAACGCCACATATCCAGGGATAAATGCAGCATAGCCCTGTCCTTCAACATTTCCCATGATCATTGTAGTTGTGTCTACTCGGGGTAGAATCCAGCCAATTACCTCAGAGCATGGCAACAGCTCTGGTCTGGTGGAAACTTTCATGAGAGAAGATTTCTCTATGTTAGCATAGATGGATTCTTCTTCAAGGCCCATTTCGGGGACCTCCCTATGGGAAATCAATCTATATATTTCACCCCATTTGTACTCGGGCTCAACACTGGAAACACATTGAGTGTCTTCATATATGTACTCGGTCTTTGAGACAACCTCTACTTCTGTTTCTTCTTCGACCACAGGGGCCTTCTTCTTCTACCTCTTGGACATTGTGAGTTCTTCCTGCCATGTATAACATTGTCACATTAAGTAATTCATGTTGCAGACATTCACAAGACCTTGTGCAGCATTTTATTTTTTCTGTGTGTACCACGACAACAACTAGTTGATGAAACTAAGATATAAGCTTGCATAACCTGACTGGCCCGACTAACAACCAAATGCACATTATTTAGTGATCTCTTCTATATATTAGCATGATACAAAGCATTGTTGTATGATATTAAATTATTTCATCAACCATCTTCTAGACTGCAATAAACTACATCCATATGCAATGTGGCATTTTCATGTGTTTAATGTGATAACAAGTAGTGAAATAAATGCATGCATGTACAGCCTAAAAATGCCCTGACTATCAGAACCATTAAAATACAAGGTACGGTGCTTGGTAATCTAGTCTGTGCATAGCAGTTAAAGAAACTGATTGAAAACAGCTATACGTAATACGACTGTGCGAGTTGCTTATGTTTTCCACCACCAAACACCTTAACCATATAGCTTAGCAGGAATAAAAATGATGAGGACTCTTGTTGTTCGCGGAAAGATATTTACATTAACTTGACTATAAATTTTGCTTTCTGCGGGTATTACTGTCATCTTGCTGCAAATGGTGCTTTGATTAAAACCACTACCCATGAGATTCCCGCTTAACAAACTAAAACAGTGCATATCCCTTTTAACCGGATAGGGTTTTAGATGACTGAGCACAAAAGGGCTGCGCAGGATTGCAAGGGAAACTACATGCGACGTCAATGGTGCTCATGCTCATGCACTCATGGTTATCCACTACAAACCACAGCAGATCCCTTCCAACAGGCTAAAGTGCCAAACCATGGTGCACAGAATGGCGCGGCAAAACAGAAGTTCGAGGAAGCGTGTAAAATGAAAGGCCACGATTGCGATGAGAAACAACAGGTACTACAGAAAAAATGCATATAACCCCCCCCCCCCTTCTGCACAATCATCACCACCCGGGGCAGCTTGGTGGAGACGGCGTAATGGCTGTCTGCACCAAACCCCCATCTCTACGCGCGGGGTTTGCAAACAAGGCCGCGGGCCAGAATAATTATTCCGTGGGTTAAAAACGCCCCTCTAACAGTCAAGATTAAATCCCCCCCCACCTATATAGGCGTCAAGAAACGGAAAAGGAATACGGCCGGGAAAAACAAACTGCCGCAACCAAAACTGTCCACACAAAACCTTATCAAATGCTTCAACAGAATGGGAGAAGGTGAATAAAACCTACCTGGCACGGACGTATCCGACGTGGAGAGGTTTGGAAATTCCCGATGAAGAAACCTGTACTGAGTGTACCGTAAACGGGCGAGTGCGACAGCACGACAACGACGGGCACAGCAGTTAGAAAAATAACAAATAGAATAATAACCTTCCTCCATGTATATATAGAAATGATCCGCACGTGTGATGTAACATATCGGACGGGAGCCTATTCTGAATCAGAAGGTGAGAACGCGAATCCTTCTGTAACGGCGAAAGGCTATAACATCAATCTGTCCGTAGTGGTGGGTAAGGCGGGAGAAACTAATGATCGGACGTCGGAGGAACTTTGGATCGGAAGCCGAAAGGGAACCTCCTTCCGCAACGGCGGATGGTCAAAACTCTAAGTCATCCACATACGACTTTTTTTTTTCGAAAAGGATAAACCTTCTGCAATGGCGAATAAAGAAATGGTAAAAGGCTCCGATACAAAGCCAAAAGACAACCGAAAATTGAAAAGAAAGTGAAAACCCATCCGCAACGGTGGAAACCAAATGCGAAGATTCGTCCGCAACAGCGGACAAGGAAATAATCACACCTTCCGACGTAAAACCAAAAGTCATCCGCAACGACGGAAAAAGACAAGGAAAAAACCTCCGCAACGGCGGGAATGTCAATTAAACGAACTTCCGATTCAAAGTGGCTTCAAAGGTATTCAAAAAGGAAGCGATGAGCTGGATTATGCATGGGATTACTTCAAGCATTAGGGAAAACATCATATCAAGTAATAGAGCAACCAAAGCGTTGGAAAACCTTCAAAAAGTCATTAGACCAAAATAAGGAAGAAAATCAAACTAATTCAAAGTCGAGGAGGGTCCTAAATTTTTTTAGAATTTTGGGAAATTGTTGCAGCTGCAACAATTGGCGACTAACTGGTGAACTCCAGATCTCTGAATTAACTCCTTCCCAGTGTAAGACTGTTCTGAATAAAAATGAAATCTTCTAAACGCTTGTATTCCTAAGCAAGCCAAATAATGCATTTAAATTATTTAAAGAAGTCCATTCTTTTGGGAGATGGTAACATCAGAAGTATTGTAAGTCTGAATAACTCTTTTGAGGCCAACTAAGTGAGGTTTATTTCGCCTATCCTCAGGTATTTTACAGTTTGGACACCACAGGATTGTAATAGAGTGTAAACAGTATTATCCTTTTGTTCCTCATTCCCATGCCAATTGCACTTTTGTGCCTTTTGAACTTTATTTCTTTTGATATGAGTCCCCCTGCAGGCCTTTCTTACTGAATTTTAATTCAGGATCCTCTATCCCATAGTGTCCTTTTGTGTGAACAATGTACTTCATATTTCAGTTCACGGATAGAGAGGATCTTGCGGCCATTTAGTACTTCATGCTTTGATATTTTACTTTGATATGTATTGTTTTCTTTCAGGAGTTTTGACTCTTTATAGCTTATTGCTTTTCTGAATATATGACATGGGATCTTTTATATATGATATATTGTTTTACTCTGCTTCCTTTCCGTGATTCTTGTGCTGTCACCCCCTTGGGTATTTAAGATGTGAAATGGATGGAGCCTCTAAATAGTATTCCAGACCTCTTTTACTTCTGAGTTATTTACAGGGGTTAAGTAAGACTTCAATGAATGCTTTTCCAGCTAGGAAGACTGCTACTAGAAGACATTCTATACTTTTAAAGCACAATCTTTCGCTCAAGATTTCAGTTAATAAAGAACCCTGATGTTTCCATTGCAACCAAAAGTTTGCCTCTTTATTCAAAACCAAACGAAATGCTAGCAAAGCAATAATGGAAAACAACATCAAATCTAATAATCAAAAACGTTAAAGCATTAAAGAACGCAAAATCAATTTATTTATGTACAAAACAAAAGGAAAGAAAAATTATTGCCCACTCCTGAAAATCTTTTAATCATGGGGAGTTAAGGGGTGGGCTGAATAATAGAGATGAGTTGTCTAACCATGGTCTAGCTGGGCTAGTTTTGAAACTGAACCCATGTCTACTATTCTAAAATCATTTCTTACAGCCTGAGGAAGTTGAAGGAGCTCAGGCTGAATGTCAGTCATAGAACTGGCCTCTCTTGGAGTAATATGTCTTAAATCAAACTCAGTCAGATAATTTCCCAGGACAGAATCAGCAAATTCATTTCCCTCTCCTAGCTTAGTGACATTGTGCTTCATGTAGGGCTCTCTTAATATCTTAATCAGGTTTGGGCTGCCCTTCTGAGGTAACCACAAGTGAGACCAATCTGAATCAAAGTACCCATTTAGTCTTGCTGTCCAATCTCGGTTCAGGATCATTCCATAACCATCAGGTATGTCTGCTACTACGATGTCAATGTAATGACATATCTTTTTATTTGTAGACAATCGAATCAAAACGTTCTCCATCTCCCCTACTGTTAACACCCAAAAAGTGTTCACTACCTCATCTACCCCACTACATGGCTCATTTGTCCATTTTCCTACCATATTTCCCTGAAAATCCCACTAAAAAGCCTCCAAAAGGCCATAAAACCATCTAAAAAGCCTCCAAAAGGCCTTAAATGCCTCCAAAAGGCCAAAAAACCCCTTTTTCCTCCAAAAATATCCAAAATTCCTCTAAAATAGCAAAAATCCCCAAAAGGGAAGAAAAAATATAAAATAATGAGGAAAAGGAGGAAAAAACCCTAAACAAGCTGCCCTAAACCATATGGTTTCCAAAACCATGGGCCAGCACTCCACCACTAAAAAACTATAAATAAGTGATGGAGACCCCTCATTTCACATCCACAGTCACAAGCATCCTCACTCTGCCAAAATTTCTCTTGAAACCCTATCTCACCCTTTGAGCTACTTTCACCATTGAGAGCCCCTTTTGGCCCATTTCCACCACCGGAAGAAGAGAAGGAGCAGCTGGAGTTCGGAGCAACCTCACGAATCAACACAAAGGACTTCACCAACCTCCACATCGGAGGTAATATCAATAAAAAACCATTCTTTATATTTTGTTGTTTTGTTTCATGCACGTGTTTTAGATTAGTTTTTATTCCTTTTTAGCACTGTTATTTACTTTTTTACTAAACTGCTACTAAGGAGTCAGTTATCCTTAGTAGGTGCTCATTCGCACAAGCTAGGGGTAAAACCCTAGCTACAGTTTTGGCAACTCCGCTGGTTTTCTTTTGAATCTCTGTTTTCAATTAGTTTTTTCCTTTCGGCTGTCCATTTCGGCCGCCGTAAACCGCAGTTTTTCCTTCCGCAACCGCGTCTTTCAGGCCTTTACCTGCGACCCGACCGCAGCTATTAGACCGTCTCCGATGCCCTGTCGGCGGATTCAAGTCTGTTACCTGCGATCCAACCTCGGCTATTTAGCCTGTTTGCTGCGATCTGGCTGCGCCTGTCGGCCATTTTCCTGCTCCCCGACCGCGCATGTCAGCCCATTTGCTTCGACCTGAACGCCGCTTTCAGCCCCCTAGCTGCGTCCCAACCGCGCCTTTAAGCCCATTTGCTGCGATCCGAACACCGCTGTCAGCCCCCTAGCTGCGTCCCGACCGCGACTTTCAGCCGGTTTCCTGCGATCAGACCGCATTTGTCGTCCAGAAAGCCGCGACCTGTCCGCGCCTGTTTCGTTCAAACCCGCGGTTCAACCGCTCGATTTTGCCTCAAACCCGTGGTCTGTTTTCTGCATATTTTACTATTTTTAAACCCAGCCCCTTTGCTGCAATATTTTCTGCACCTGCACAGCCATCTGTTCCACCTACAGCCCTACTTCCTTACAGTCTTTTCTGCAACATAATTTTTGTTCCATTTTTTGAAATTTCAGCATTTTTTCAGAAAATTTTGCATGTCAAAGTTGTGGATTCAATATTATTGATTAGAAGGTTGCCCCTTTGTGTGGCACTTCTATTTCGGGTTCATCACCTCACGAGCACACACTCTGTCACCTAATTCAAGTGAGACTTAAAAACTAATTAACTCAACCAACATTCTAACCCCATTTGGGGAACACAAAAGAATCTTTGTAGTTAGGTAGGATAGGGGGGATAGGCTTCCAATAACACCCCTCGGTTACTTACACTTGAGACATAGTTGTTGTCCACTTAGGGAACCAAAATCCCCTAGTATTTTTTGGCACGGTCACAACCAGTTTACCAGAGGGCCTCTCCCTTAGGAGGGTTGAAGTCGCGAGATTGGTTCCGGAGGCCTGAGTGGAATACCTCACTCCATTCAGTAACTGAAGGGCTACCTTTCGCAGTTCTCGAGATATCCCTATATAGGGGTATTGCGGTAAAAGGACCAAACGGCAGATTCACCTTTCTGGACGTGTCATGAACGGGGTATCTTAGTTGCCATTCTTCTAGGATTGACTTCCCAGTGTCCCTCCCGGTAGGGGGATATCTTAGCCACTTGGCTTTCCTATTCATATTGTCTGACTTGGATTTCATCACCTTGCATAGAATATGTCTAGTTGAGTCAGAATACTTTTAGTTAGGTGTTTGCATGCTCCCTTACCTCCTTTCGGTCTAGTGAGTCCACCGTTTTTATTTTTAGGAAACCTGTTGTTTGTTGGTATTCTGACCATTTTTGTTGACACTCCACCTATTGTAGCACAGTTGTTACATTGGGTGTTTTGAGTTGGTTGTTGGCCTGAGTGCCCTATTTTTCAAGCTCTCCTTCTGCACACTCGGTTGCATTAGGATTTTTGAGTTGTTTTTTACTCACCTCGACCCACAGAGATTTGACACCATCTGTCACCATTGAGTCTCCGAGACATTCTCGGCACCTCAGGGGCCAACCCCCATAGCACGGTTCACTTGACACCACCCGTCATCGACACATATCATCTTCACTTGATACCACTTATCATAGATCTCAAGCCTTGTCACTCGACTCCACTCATCAGCGGCATCGGCTTCCGTCACCCGATAGTGATGCCCCTTATTTTACCTCTAATTCTGAGCCAGAGTCTGAGAACCCCATTTACACTGCCCCTACCAGCCCCATGGCTGGCGTGACTTCCACTCCCGTCTTGTTAGAGATCGCTAGTGGCACTTCCACCACTACACCAGCTACCACTCCTGCTTTGGGTATGCCCTCCATGGGGCTCCCATCTACCGTTTTCCTCACAGCACCTATTCCCGCAGCAGGAATACCTATTCCCACTCCATCATTGGCTCACACTACCCAGGGTGGTGCAGGACCATCCCACATCACCTTAGTTCCCCCACTTGGGGGCAACCTCCCTAACGCTACCCCTCCACTTGGGGGCATTGGCCTCAACTTGGTCCAACCCACTACCGTGTCACATCCCTCTTCCAGTTTGCCATTCATGGCTAGCCTCAACCTGCCTGACCTAGCCAGATTAACTAATGACCCTATCCGACATGACCCCACGTGGCCTCACATGCCCACCAAGCTCCCCTCTGACATCCCTAAGTTCGAGGGCAAGGCAGGTGAGGACCCACAAAACCACGTTATGTCTTTCCATTTATGGTGTTCCTCCAACTCCATAGTGGACGACTCTATCCGCCTCCATCTCCTACAACGCACCTTCACTGGCTCTGCAGCCAAGTGGTACATCGAGCAACCCCGTGGAACTCATGCCACCTTTGCTTTACTTGCATCAACCTTCTTGCAGTTCTTCCAGTTACCTATCCGCTATGATGCGGGCGTTGAGATCCTACTATCATGCAGACAGAACACGGCTACCCACATCACGGACCACATTCATGAGTAGCGTCAACGCTGTAGCCTATGCAAAATCAAATTAGACGACCGAATATTCCTAGATTAGTTCCTCAAATCCCTTCTCCCTGTCATTGCTAAAGATGTGGCATCCGAAAGACCCCAGTCTGAAGAAGAGGCCATCCTTAAGGCCCAGCAATTCGACCTTATTTACACCCAGTCAGGTTATCTCTATACCATCATACCTGACGCCCCTCGCGGCGAGTCCTCCCAGCACGATGCGCCGGGGGCATCCCACACTGCCGACGGTATCATTGGCTGTGTCTCTTCACATCCTCAACCCTTTTCCATAACACGTCCTACCCCTAGCCCTGACCTTTCGCGAGCTACCTCACAACCTGGAGCCACCAACTCATATGCCCCCATGCAACATCACCACCATTCTCATGGACCCTCATGTCCACCGCAATGTTTCGGTCATGCGACTCCCGCTTACGCCCCCCCGGTCGCACCTCAACCCTACTACCACCAGCCGGCTGCACCAGCTCTTGCGCCTTCACCAGCCCAACCCACTTATTACCCGCCACGGGCAGCCCCTGCGGAAAAACCACAACCTGCTCCACAGCCCTATCAGCAACCCGCTCAAGTTGCTGCCCCTGCGTAGCCTTCACCTGCATATCATCCACCGCAGCCTGCTCCAGCACCTGCGCAACCTCAGAATCCACCTACTGCCCAAGGGCAAGTTTACGCTCAACAAAACCTGCAGCAAAACCCGACCAACCAACGCAACCAAGGCCAACAAAACCGTGGTAGGGGCCGGAATCGTGGGAATAACCAACTTGCAGACCAAGCTGGTCAACCCCCTAATCCCCCTGATAATAATAATGCGGCCCCTGCTAACCAAAACCCTAATCGCCTGCCCAAGCAGGCTAAAAACCCCAATTTACGAACAAACCATCCTTGTTCTATTTGCGGGGTCTATGGCCACTACACACATTTTTTCCCACACATGGAGTGAGTTTGGAAACTTTGGGCTGAAGATGCCCACCGCCAAGGGCAAGCGGCTCCTCAAGCACCACCCAACCCCCCACAACCTCAGCAGCCACCTTTAGTGCTGCAAAACCCCTTACCAACCCAAGGCGTAGTGAACACCCAACCATTGGCTCCCCCTCAAGCCAACGTTCCAACCCAACAACAAACCACTTACGCTGCTCCTGATCAACCCATGCATGACTCAGGTACCCACCACTTGTTGATGATGTCTTCCGATGAGGTCAACCTCCAAACCCGGCGGACCCAATATGGCACCACCCCCGAAGCCCCTCCCGCCGATAAACCCACAAATGCTCATCCCACTGATCAGGCGTTACGTATACCTCCACCTCCACTCGATGGTGTTCCCAAAGCACATCGTTTCCCGCTTCGCCGTATCAACAATAACCCCAATGCGCGGGCTGCGTCCAACTACAGCATTGTCGATGACTTAGCCCAATCCCCCGTAGCCATGTCTGCGTTAGAAGTCTTAAAAAACTGCCCTTCGCAACGTAAGACTTTACTCTCAGCCATTGGGGCTATCGATCCAAATGATTCGAGTTTAATGGCATTTGATTTGGACCAATCCAAACCCCGCATGCCTTCCACTTTAGCGTTCCAAGTTTGTGTTTCCGTTCGGAATTTTGTCATCCATCGATGCATTATTGATGAAGGTGCCTCTACATGTGTCATGTCCACCCTCATCTGGAAGAAATTGGGATCCCCCCCTCTCCAGCCGTCCACTACCGCGTTGCGAGCCTACGACGGCCGTTCAGCTCAACCACAAGGCCTATTAACTAACGTCCCCGTCCAGCTAGCTGGCAAAACCGTCCTCATCGACATCAAGGTTATCAATGCACAGCTCGATTATAACCTTTTACTTGGCCGCAGCTACATGTACGCCATGCGGGTGGTTGCTTCTTCCGTTTTTCGTACCATGATGTTCCCCCACAAGGGACGCATGGTCAAGGTCGACCAACTCACCTACTATGATCCCAATGCCCCCGCGGCACCCAAAAATTTTCTCCCCATGGTTGAACAACCTGTTTCGAGTGCCACCACTTCAGTTGTTTCCTCTATGGGGCCCGAAGTTTACTCAGATGCACCTATGACCTCGACCTTCCAATCTATTCCACCCCTGTCACCCGCCACTGACGTGTCTGACCTGTGTACCCTATCCCATAATACGCGAACTCCTACTAATCAACCTCCCTTGTTGCCTAAACCCCCTTTGGTACCTAGCCACATTGGTGCTACCCCCATCCATACCATTCCTTTCCTCTTCCCTCCATCAGGAGTAGTTAGCGCCCCGGTCATGGCTACCCTCAGCCTCGCTGGTTTAACCTTAAGATTACCCGTTTGGTATCTTTCGCCTCCCGTTCCCCCACCGACACCAGATGTCATCCTGCAACCAGTGCAACCTGTTGTCACTATTAGTCAACCACCTCCCGGTGTCGCTACCCCGTCGTCCTCCACGAACCCCCCCCCCTCCTGTTACCAAACCAACTAGGGGCAGAGACCCCCAACCTTACTCTGTCGTCCCACCTCCCAAGACAGTCAAAAACCCCCCTGTGTTTCGTTCTCCTCCCAAATGCTCGTTGTGCGATGAGTTGGGCCATGTGACTCACCAATGTCCTCAGTTACTAGCATTACAGGAACACATGGAACTGCTTGACGACGACCCTACTATTCCAGTTGTCCACCTTGATCCAACCCCCAAGCCTCGTGACAAATCCCTGCACACTAACCACCCCTGTGCCATATGCGGTATTTACGGGCATTACACAAATCACTGTCCCGATCTCCCAGATTACAAAGAAGCTCTCTTTGAGATGAACAATCTAGATCTTGAGACTGCACCACCCACCATTGAGGAGATCCACCCCCCGTGTTCTCCCCCTTACGGAGAGGTTAATACCATTTATATGATATCTTCCGCCGCTACTCCCTCGTCAACCGATTTGACGACACAAACTTTCCGCACTGATGAGGAGATCCTCGAGGCTCTCACTGCCCCGGAGTATCCCTGGGATGACATGCACCATCGTTCCTACTTTCTCCCAGATGAATCCTCCTCTAGCACCACAAGCCCTCTGCTATCCCTCGAACAAGCAGATGAAGATCGTCGTGCCACTCTCCAGATCATCGAAGCGGCCAAAAACCGCTCCAAAGCCGGTTATGACAAACATGTCCACCCTTGAACTTTCCACGAAGGGGATCTCGTCCTCGCCTATGACCAAGCCCTCGACAAAACCGGTAAAGGAAAGTTTGAATCCATGTGGCAAGGCCCTTACATTGTGCAAACTTGCCTCAGCAAGGGGGCATACATTTTAGCCGACTCTAAAGGCCACCCTTTACGCAACCCCCGTAATGGGTTGTATCTTAAACGCTTTTACCCATAACTGAAACCACGACCTCATTGGTCCGCCTTGTACAGTTTGCTCTCTTTTTTTTTTTTCACCTTCTTTACCATAATCTTACATCCATCATTCTTTTTGCATGCCCACAGATGGACCATCTTCCACCTCGTTACATTGGCTTCGCTGATGGCGCAAGCCGCTGGTCTCCCAACCTGGCGTCTGCAACATGGGTCTTGTATTCCCCTTCCAACGAACTGATCCACCTTGACGGAATATGTATAGGCACCGCTACCAATAACCAGGTGGAGTATGATGCTGTGACCGGTCTCCTGACTGCTACCTTCCAGATGGGCATATGTCACCTTCATGTGTTTCTGGACTCCCAGCTACTTGTCTCCCAGCTCAACAACTGCTACCAGGTGCGTGATCCTTGCCTATTTAGAAAATTCCTGCATACAAAACAACTCAGCCGACAGTTTGAATCCATCACATTCACACATGTCCCAAGAGCTTACAATAGTGTCGCAGATCAAATGGCCAATAACATCCTAGATTGGCATATCAATCACACCATGTAACACCTCCATCCTGCATAGCATCTCATCAAAATATATAAAAACCCAAAAAGATTGCAGTGCATCCACATTTGCATCCATGTACATAAACCATAAAAACACATAAAATACACAAGGGGCATCCACGTGCCCAAACATCCTAGACTACTTGCATCCACGTGCAATACAAACATATCACACATCATAAAGCGCATCCACGTGCGTACAACTAAAACAACATCACAAAAAGGGTGCATCCATGTGCATCTATATATACATCAAAAAATACATGTTACAGTGCTATACATGCCCTGAGTACCCCTGTACTCAGCTATACAAAAAATGCCTGTACATCCCTACATCTCATAAAATACACGCCGTAGCTACAAAACTCGGGGGGAGTCCCCTGTACTCCCTAATGAGAGTCGTACCCCGTGTCACTGCCGGTATCCGCTGCCTCTGAGTCCTCCCCTCGCTCCTCCTCCGGTAAATCCTCATCCCGTCTGAGCTCCTGTGCCCGTACCCTGTCCTCCAAGACAGCCACCCGGATCGCAATCGATCTAAAATCCCGAGGTGCCCTCATACAATCCTGAACCACGTCCCGATCAAGGTCCCGCCACCCCTCATCAGTCACTCCCACTAGCAGACGGTCGAGTAGTGTCCGTACCAAATCCAGCGTCCCCTCCGCATCTCGGTGACGTACCTCCCCCCGCCTAGGCAGAGCTGGAACGGCCACAATCCCTCTACGTGCCACATGCCCTGGCGGCGGCCTCGGACCCACATCTGCAAATCACCCTTTGTCAGTAACAATATATCAATCAACTATCATATACATAAAACTTGACAATGCAATCAAATCATACATACCATCTGGTCCCCATGCCTGTCCTGGCGGCCGTGGCGCATCCGGATCTCCAGTAAAGTCCATATCCCTATATGGATAATCCTCCAGCATCAACGATAGCTGGAGCCACTGCAGGTACAACTCCTGCGTAAAATACCGCCCAACGTCACTGCCACCATGGCGGAGCATCATCTCGCCCCACTGCACCATCCAAGGCTCCCTCAAGCCTCCTGCTCTGACCGGCACCCGCGGCCGCAGAGTGGATACCCTCTCCATAAAGAATGCACATAAAAACGAACCATAGCAGAACCCCTTGCCAGATTCCTTCACTGCGGTCAGCTGCCGCTGCACGCAGGTCAGGAACATCTGGCCCCATGCATAATAAGTCCCAGCCAGTACACGCTCCACGAGCTGCATCTGACCCCCAGACACCTTCTCCGGTGACTAGGACCCCAAAACACACACCACACATGCTGCCATGGCCCGTACTGCTGGCTCCTGTAGGTCTCTCACCAAGAGTGGATTCCTATGCACCCGAGCCTCTGGCCCACAGAACCGCTCCAACATGTCATCCATATCAATGTCCGTATACACCCGCGACTGTGTATCTGCTACCCTCCCTAGGCAGGGCAACCCCGTCAAGAAGTACACATCAGTCAGGGTGAGGTCCACCCTCTCACCCTGTACTCAGAACGCCAGTATGTCTGGCTCCCAGAAACCAACCAATCGGTTTAGCAGCAATGCTACTGACCGCATCATAGGCACCTCGGCGAACTTCAGCAATCCGAATAGTCCCAGCATCGATCGCACCCGGCGATCCTCTTGAACAACAGTCACGATCTCATACAGGATCTCTCGCTCTCTCCACAACGCCTGCGGCATCCTATCAATCACACCAAGGAACCTCATCAGACTAAATAAAAATAAAAATAAAAAACCCGCCCGCGGTTGTCAGGCCTACAGTCGCAGTTCCTAACCGCGACTGTCGGGCCTAAACCCGCGGCCCTAAACCACGGCTGTCGAGCCTAAACCCGCGGCTGTCGAGTTCAAACCTGCGGCCTCTAGCCGCGGCTATCAAGCCTAAACCCCCGGTCCCTAACCGCGGCTGTCACGCCTAAACCCGCGGTCCACCCCATGTGGACCGAACAAGTAACACCCTGGGACCCACTACCCCCCCCGAACCCAATGACGATGCAGGTATGAGTTTAACGAAATACCTGTATCTCTCGGATCTGAAGTCGGCCGGTCAGATCGTCCAGAAATGCCACCTCAACTCTGGTCCACTCCGATCACTAGTCAAAGTCAAATAGTACAAATGACACTTGTCATGTTGGGCCCACTTACTATTTATAGTCAGTTGAATTTTTTTCTTGTTTTGGCCATTCTGAACCCATACGAAGTCCGTTTTTCGAACCGTTTCCACCATTGGAATCAGCACAATGAGACTATCACGTCGGTCACCTCGTCACATCCTTTTTCTACATACATTTTTCACCCATTGTTTGACACCATTAGTTTCCTCGATTTGCGCACCACATCGACCGCCATCAGACTGTTCCACACTTTTTACATGAGCCATTCACTCCTGTCATACTGCAAATGTTCTGTTGTTTTTCCACCATTCATTCACCCCGCAAGGAGGCTCACCAAGTGTTCCCCCCCCACCTTCATTCCTAGTCATCATACATGTTCCTTGATTAAACACTTCCTCCTTGCCTGGCCATTACATTAATTCAGAGTCTTCTTATTTGCTTTCAGACTCCTTAAAATTGAAAGCAACCACGAGCATGAACTGTCCTGGGCTCGTAAAAAACCACACGACAGTACCATTACATTAATTCAGAGTCTTCTTATTTGCTTTCAGACTCCTTAAAATTGAAAGCAACCACGAGCATGAACTGTCCTGGGCTCGTAAAATCCGCACGACAGTACCATTCCATCACTTCAGAGTCTTCTTATTTGCTTTCAAACTCCTTAAAATTGAAAGCAACCACGAGCATGAATTGTCCTGGGCTCGTAAAATCCGCACGAAAGTACCATTCCATCACTTCAGAGTCTTCTTATTTTCTTTCAGACTCCTTAAAATTGAAAGCAACCACGAGCATGAACTGTCCTGGGCTCGTCAAATCCACATGACAGTACCATACCACTCCATTCCTTCAGAGTCTTCTTATTGCTTTCAGACTCCTTAAAAATTGAAAGCAACCACGAGCATGAACTGTCCTGGGCTCGTAAAATCCACACGACAGTACCATTTTATCTCCACACTTCTTCTCGTTCCCTAACCCATGAATAAGTCCCCCCGCGCCCCTTGGCGCTATGATCGATCCTCTCCGCAGCACCCCCAATCAGGTCGCCTTTGTTCAGAGTATTCTGCAGTCTCCTGTCATTCTACCACAGCTTGAGTCTCCCTCAGCCCAGTCACCCTCCCAGATCCGATACAGCTATGCTCCCTTTACCACCAGTCAGTTTCATATGCTGCCCGATCTTCCCCGCCATCATACTCTGAACAAAGGAAGTTTGAGTCCCCCACTCTACTTGCCCAGTTATTCCCCCCATTTTATCCATCATGTCATCAGTACTATCACATTTCGGTTTTTCACCTCGCGCTCCTATCAAGGAAACATCATTGCCTTGATAGTTGCAGGTCTCCCTCTGTCGACGACAGCCCCTCTATTCCAGAGGATAGACCCAGAGGCCCCTATGCCTTGGACCCCTCACCATCTGTGGTGGGTGCCTACGGACCATTTTGGGAGGAGTCATCGTCGCCTCTCCAAATGGTTGTTTCTCACATGCTCGACTTCAGCACCTTGATCGCATCGTTGAGAATCGCGCAGGATTTAGATCCCTTCCATTATTTGTCGAAGACCCCGTATTTCCCCCGACTCTAGCACGTTGGCGATTGTATTCAGAAGTCACCCAGTTCCATGCTTCCTTGAGTACCCAGTTCAGTTCCAGTTCAGTGTACCATTTCGAGTGTGACCCTTGTCACTCTGATCCAGCAGCTCATCAGTTCCTTTGGTACCATATTCAGTAGCACTGCTGTCATTCCAGTGCCTCAGGTTTTCAGCTCAGATATGTAGTATGTCCCAGTAGTATGTCCCAGATGTGTGTCCCCTCTGGACCCTTATGATATACACAATGGTTGT